>CM064503.1:53289435-53437287 GCA_032716605.1 Paralithodes platypus | reverse complement strand
ACCAGAAATACACGGGAGAGGAAAACCGGGTGACCGGCGGTCAACTCCCTCGACGATACCCTGCTCGTGCATGGACGTGAACACGTGGGCCACCTCTGAAGAGATGGGCCGGCGTCGGTGACAAGAGCAGAGTGGGGGTCTGGACGTCCACCTCCAGGTGAGACCCCTCCGCGCAATCCGCCACCCCCAACGTCTCTCGCGGCCACCGAGGGGCGCAAGGGCGAAAACAACCCGTGGGAGCTCCCGAGAGGAGGGGAGCGACCCGGGCGGCCAGGTGAGAAGGAGAACAAGGAGACCGACCCAGAGAACCTACACATTGTTTTGACGTGGAAGTACCCCCGGTACGGTCCGTGCGGGCATGAGCGCCACGTTGACCTCCTCTACCACCCCCCCCCACCCCCCCCCCCCCAACATCGTCGAAAAGGGCGGGCCACCCCAACCCCTGGCCGTTGCGGGGCCGACCCCGACGAAGGGCGGCCGGAAGTGGAAGGCCGGCCAGCCCCGACACGGCGGGGATGAAAAGGGGGCAAGAACAGAAGGGCGAGGCGGAACTGACGCACCGGCCTGTAACGTCCCTGTCCTGCGCCCGTGCATGGCGGCATCACTTGCAGCAGCACCCCGAAGAGGACCGGCAGAAGGACGGGACTGAGAAGACCCCGCTCGCGACACAGCGCGTCGTCGCGTGTCGTAAGCAGGGTCCGCCGATAGAGAAGCGTAGCGGACCCAAGCATCCCGCGCAAAAAAGCCCCGACGGAGAGAGCGCAGAGTACAACAAACCCCGACGAATATCCAAGGGGGCTGTCCGGCAGAACGAGGACCGTACCGTCCGGCGTTGCCGAGGTGCCACGCACAAAACCGCCTTCAGCTCGGGAACCAAAGACACCGCGAGCCGAAGGGGGATCCGCCGAACGCGGCCCAAACCCTCGCGAAGATCGCCTGGTGCAGACGCCGCGAGAAGCCGCAGGTGGTGAACAGAAGGCTGGAGGGAACCAAAAGACAAGAGAAGAAGTTCGGCACCCACCGCCGCAAGGGAAAAACCCTGTCGACAGAGGACTGAACAGGGTGAGAGAAGAACGGGTAGTAATAGAACAAAGTTCAAGAACGGGCGCGCTGAACCAGGACCAGAATGCGCTGTCCAACCCGCTGACAGACACAAGAGGAGGCAAAAGCAGTGATGACTCCGGGGGAGGGACTGAAGGAGAGCCGGCGACGGAACGGCCGGTGAAGACGAAGGCCTCAGCAAACCAGGCCCCCAACGGGAGAGGGTGATCGAGCAAGATGGCTAAGCCAGACGTACCGTCGTCGCACAAACCCGTCCCATAGGAGGACAGTCCCGTTAACACAGCCAGGGACTGAACATCCTGAAGGATGTCCCGGCGGCTGAAGTCTGACCAGAGCATAGGCCTGCAGAAGGGAGGGGGACCGTAGCAGGGGTAGGTATGGTAAGGCGCTGAGGGTGTGTCACCGTCAAGAAGCGTGATAAGAGGGAGTCTTTCATCGACCCCAAGCGCCCGTCGATGACACAAGCCACCCCTGCATAGCCGACAATCGATCCGAGAGAGGCTTCCCCCCCCCCCCCCCCAAGAACGGTCGGCCCGCAGGGGTGAGCGCGAGCGGGAGCGAGATCCACGACACGAACCAGCAGAGTTGCGGCCCAAGCAAGGCGAGCGACCACGGTTGTGTCGCCGCAGAGGGACTCGACCCTGAACACGAACGCCCGAGGGGGAAACAACACTATCCCCCTCTTCCAGCGACACGTCAGCCCCTGAGAAAGGGGACCCAGAAACCACGCGAGACCCCACCGAGCCAAGAGGAGGGGTACCCCCGTGGCGAGACGGTAAGTGAAGGTCAGGGAGAGAAGAAGGAGGAGCAGGACGACAGGAGTGGGAAGGCTGGCCGGGTGAAAAGACAGCATTTATTAGTGGCCCCTCCATCATTGACGAACATGCCTATTACATAAGGCATCCTCTTCAAACACTAATCCGCCGTAGTTTGAATCTACCGCGCAGAGCATTTAAAAACTGAGGAGCCTTCATCATGAGCGCACGCGACCTCACTCATGGCTTCAGTCATTATGAATTGGGTTCTCACTACGAAAAAACTTCGTAAAAAATAAAAACAAAAAGAAAATAAGAATAACTATCCAATAAGCTTTCCATCATATCGTGGATGTACTTGTGTGGATTTCTGACCAGACGCTGAATCAGGCGTCATTCCTCCTTCTTTGCTCTGCGCTCAGCCTGCCCGGACGTACCTTTCAGGCTCCGCTGGTTCCGCATTCGTTGCGTCCCTAGTGAGTTTTTTCTCATTTGTTTACTCTAGGATGTATCGAGTAAGGTTAGGATAGGCGTAGCAGGAGTGTCCTGGGCTGGTTGCCCGCAGTGCAGTGTATTTTGGGTCGTATGTATGGGGCATCTATTTCGGATGTACCCTCGTGGTCCTGTTGTGGACTCGTGAACTTTTCACAGTTGTGTTAGTTGGTGATGCAGGCGGCTTTCATTACGCGTTAATTATTGCTGCCTTTTATCCTTCTGATGAGGTAAGCTGTGTGTTTGCTGACGTTCCCAGCGTATTTTTCTTCACTTAGTGAAGTTTTTTCTGGGTCCGTGTCAGGCTTCCCGGGGTGGGAAGTTATCGCTTCGGTGGTGTGTTGGCGGTGGTTCCTGTTGTGATATTCCAGTGTGTGTTTATATTTCAACTATTTTCATGCCGTCTACCTAGGCCTAGCCAGCCGCTCGTAGCTTTGCCACATGTCTAGTGTTATTATTTATTTTATAAATATGCCCTACTGTGTCATGTGTATCCGGGTTTTAGTTGTGTATTGGCTAATTCCTCGGACTATATTTGTTTCCTGGTTTAGTTGTGTATTGGCTAATTCCACGGATTATGTTGTGACCTTGGTTAGTCGTGCGTGTCTCTCCTCGTGTCGTATTGTTCAGATGGTGTCTGTTCAGGGTGGGGTTTGCCTTCCGGCGGGTTTTTCTCGGTTTCACCATGAAAAATCCTGACCGATGAGCAGTGTTGGGCCACACGTGGTTTTTAACTCTGGCTGGTTCCCCGGCGTGGGGAGGTGTCTGTGGCTCTCCAGGACTGCGTCTCTGTGGGTGCCTGGTTTCAGGCCTCCTTTAAAATTCCCGGCGGGATGGCTGTACCCATCCTTACATATATATTTAGATATATATAAAGAAACGACGTTCTTGAGAACACTCGTTTTTTATAGGTTTTTCTACCTGGTTTACGACAACCACATGGAAAACCTAGCTGTTGTTTAGGCGTTCCTCCCCGGCGATCTTTTACAAAGAAGTGGGGTCAGGAACTTGTGGGGTTAACTTTTAGACTTCTCACCCGGCGGGTGCACCTGAGCAGGGTGGGATAAAACGACTTAGGTCTCTTATAGTTAACCAATCCATTTGAGTGATACTCTGTGTATCGCTGCCTTTACTCTTACGGCAATTGAAGGATCAGTGAGGTTTAACCAAATCGATTCCCACACCCGGCGGGTGCCCCTAAGTGGAGGAACTAAGGAATTTATAAACAAATTCAATTTCGATTAACCTTAATTGGGTGATACTTTCAGTATCGCCGCCTTCTATTTTTACGACGATCGTTTGGGACAATTCGTTAAAAAATCAGATCTCGTATATTCCTGCCCTGGGCTATTCTACTAAAATATTTCAAGGGCCGGCGTCTTTATGAGGGGGGGCTTTGTTACAAAATTGAATCTTCAGACAGTCACCACCTCCTACAGACTATAAGTGCCATACTGGACCATTATATCAGAGGGTATTCTTCATGTTCTTTAGCTAAGAAGATTTGTTTAGCCTCTTTACACCCAGCCGCGTAGCGAGATGTGTTAGCTGTGTCTTTGCATCCCGTTACCCGGCGGGTTATTAACACTTGTATGCGAACACGTGGGTTAACCTTATGAGCATTAATTCCTGGAAATTTTTCTTTATTTTTCCAGAGCTGAGCTCCGGCGGACCAATACAGACCCGGCGGTAGTTTCCTCACACCAGTCTCTGTCATGGCTAATGTGGCCCCAGTTTTTGCCCTGTGCATTACCCCTACTTGCGCGGGTATCCCAATTTTTGCGCATACCCTTTGCATAAGGTGTGTTAGATGTCTAGACCGTTCAAGGGGTCTCTGGGTTACACTTAATTGTTCATTTTGCTCCCAATTAGCCAATAAAGTCCTGTGTGACAATGACAAGACCGCGGCGGTAGCGTTGAGAGAGGTCAGACAACAAATGTCGGCCTATACTACCATTGTCGCACATAAGTCACTTCAATGTGACAACGTCCCACTTTGGGATAAGTTGCTGTCAGAGCACCCTCCCCCTAAACGTACCTCTAGAGTAACGGGTTTTAAGCCGACAGAGACTAGCCAGGGTTCTGTATCGTCTGTGGATACGTTTAAACGCCCGAGAGAGCCTACTCCCCCGGCAGCCACCTCCTCGTCGCAGGCGAGATCGAGGTCAAGGTCACCCCTCAGACAGCGGTCTTCAAGTCGGGCCTCTTCCCCGGCTAGTAAGAAGTGTAAGACTGAAGCTTCCCCCAGTGGCCATGGTGGTGATTCTTCCAAACCTAGGTCTAGTTCGCGGTCACACCGTAGCCACAAATCCTCCAAAAAGGATTCCCATAAGAAGTCCTCTCGACATTCTACTAAGTCTAGTGCATCTCATCGTACCTCTACACCTGAAAAATTTTCTGTTACAGCCTCAGAGTATAGTGAAGCGCCTGTCCCTAAACAAGATTTACCTATTGATATTTTAACCCTAGAAACGGAAAGTTCAGGAAATTCAATAATTGAGAATGTTTCAGACTCTCAAGAGAGCGTAGGCCAGAGCCTCGGTGTTTGGCGGTTTGCTCAGCCAGGGTCTGACCATCCACGTCCGACTCATACGAGTCACACAGTAGCCGATGTCCACAGGGACGCGGCGACCCCATCCTCTATCCCTGATTTATCTTGGAAACAAGGTGCCCCTGCCTCGGCGGGGTCTTCTCAGGAGGATCGGGAGGAACAAGATGAAGTGTCATTAATTTCAGATAGGGAAGGGCAAGGGTCAGGCTCAGGCCTGGACGCCGCCCATGATAATACTGATTCACCTGAAAGTTCTGCATCTAACCAGTTTGTTACAGCACAAGAAATTGATGGGTTACTTACTCATGCTCTATCAAAATTCTTTAATCAACAACGAGAAAACCCCACAATGGACTTGGGGGCTCCCTTGACAAGTTCTGCGGTACGGCCTCTGATAACGTCAATCGATTTATCTAAGATTCCTAACCCTCCTACTCTGTCACCGGCAGGGAGCTCTAAGCCAGCTACGGCGGCATTCACTACGTCAAATGTCAGGGTCATTACGGATGTTAATCCACCCCCTCTAGACAAAGCGCCTCTTAGAAAGGTAGCTATGCCCCTGCTTTATGGGCCAGACGAGTCATGGGTCCCTTTGAACCCCTCTAAGCCAGAGCTTGCCCAGCCTACCTTGTCAGGGGAACTCCCGGTACCACGTGAGTGGTTTATCCAGGGAAATAAGTCTAAGAAATTAAGGGCATTGGATGCCTTGGGTAATGTTTTGGACGTAAATATCAAGGCTATACCTAGTTATTATCATCAGGATTATTTTGTTTATGCATCTAAGCCTGCTTTACCCCCTGCCTCAGCTTCAAAACTTTTTTCAGACTGGTCTAAGCTGGATGGGTTTAATGATATTAAGGCTCTGTCGGCTCTTACTCCTGAACTAGATTTACAGACCGTCACAGACGAGACAGCTAATCCAGTGTTGAAGGTGGGACAGTTGGGACCAGGACCTTGGGTGGATTGGGAGGTAGAGGCTCAAAACTTTGCAACCACTTTCACTTCTAAATCTTCCCACCAGATCCCTCAGGATACACATTCATGGTTCTCCATGCCGGTAGGTTCTGCCGGCGGAGTTCCGTCAGCTTTATTTTCTTTTTTAGCTGCCCCTAAGATTAATCTTTGTGAACTAAAGGAACCATTCACTACCCCTACCCCTTCTCACCTAGACAGAGAATTTAGGCTAAGGGGAAAAGCTTTCCGCCTGTTTTCACAGTACATAGTTTCTCAACAGGTGGCTAAGTCTTTACTCAGGTCTACTCAGGCAATCGCAGACGCGGATGCTCGAAGATCAGTTGAGTTATCCCGGCGTCTGATTCTTCAGTCGTCGATTCAATCCTTAGGTGACATACGCACAGCCTTACTTGAGGCGGTGCGAGCACGACAGGATCTTAGGATGTCATTAGTTCGCAAGCTGCCTGATCGCATTGCTAACCAGGTGGTAATGTCCCCAGTACTTACACCTTCTTTAATGTCCCCTGATGTATGGCGAACAGTGTTTAACATGGCACAGGCCGTGAAGCACAGTCCCGCACAGGCTAAGAAACCCGCATTTAACTTCCCCAAACCTAAGCCTCCTACTAAAGCTCAGCCAGGGGGTTCTAAGCCGTTTCTTCCGCCTAAGTCCTCCCAATCCCCCCTGGGTCAGTTCAGGCATAGACAGAGAGGGTTTTCAGGACAGAGGGGACGCGGCCAGTATAAGCCGGGGCAGGGCCAGTCTTCGGCCCACACCAGCCAGCCGGCGAAGCGTCCAACACCACCAAACCCACCATCAAAAAACTAAAGTCTTTCTCACTCCCAGTGCCTATCTTAGAGCCGGAGGAACCGAGGGAAGTACAGCCGGCGAACCCTTGTCTGCTAACTGGGTCGTTCCGAACGTGTCACCAAGCATGGCCGTTAAAAACCTGGGCACGGATGGTGGCACGCAAAGGCATCACTTGGCAGTGGCTCCGGCGACCTCGCTTACGTCAGCCGACAACGGCAAATTGTGTTTCATTAGAGGTGGAGTTGCTGGTCCAGGAGATGATTGCCAAGAATGTCATCATCCCGGTCCCTCCAGATTACCCTGTATTCACGTCAAAACTGTTTTTGGTTCCCAAACGGGACAGTGTTCAGATGAGGCCGGTCGTAGACCTGTCTTATCTGAATCTTCACATTTACAACGAGTCTTTCAGAATGTTAACAGTTCATCAAATCAGGCTAACACTTCCGCCGGGAGGCTGGATGTGTTCCCTAGACCTGACAGACGCCTATTGGCACGTGTCGGTCAACAAAAGATTTCAAAGGTTTCTGGCCTTGAGGATCAGGCACCAAAATTTTGTTTTTCAGAGGATGCCGTTCGGTTTGAACCTAGCACCTCGATTATTCACGAAACTAGTCCGGCAAGCCCTGATGCCGTTGTTAAAACAGGGAATCAGAGTGTTGTGGTATCTAGACGACTGGCTGGTGGTGGCAGAGACACAACAATTATGCATAAAACATGTCAATATCATTTTAAATCATGTCAAAACTCTAGGCTTCAAGGTAAATCTGGTAAAGTCAAACCTTGTTCCCTCAAGAGTAATTCAGTGGATAGGGCTGGTCTGGGACACCGCCGCTCTCACTCTGAGTCAGAGTGTGGACAATCGCAACAGGTTTCGCAGGAAACTGTTCAGGTTTCTTCACAGTCTGACTACGACACGAAGAGTCTGGGAGTCTCTGGTCGGCTCTCTCAACTGGATTCAGCTAACTGTCAAGTTGGGCCGGTTGAAAGTAAAACGATTAATATTGGAAGGCAACAAATATTTCCCACTCTTACCGGCGGGAAAATTATGGCCCATACCAAAATTAATCCACACCTTACTAGCGGTCTGGGCGAAGAGGGAAACATTGCACTCAATCATGTCATGGACCTCTCCTCCTCCAACGGTATGGGTAGACACGGATGCGTCAGGCACCATAGGGTGGGGATTTCAGTCAAATCAGGGGCACCAGGGTCAGGGACTTTGGTCCCACTTAGAAATCTCTCACATAAATGTCAAAGAGTTACTAGTCCCCTTGTATTTCCTTCAGGCTCACGGCCCGGCGTTACGGGGCAAGTCAGTGGCCTTCAGAATGGACAATCTGAATGCAGTTCACTGTATTCAGAAACAAGGGTCAACGAGGTCAAGGAAGTTGCTACTCGTGTCGGAAGAGATTTTTGTTCTAGCCACCAGTCTAGATATTTATCTTCACGCATCTTATCTCCCAGGCGTAGCGAACGTCTGGGCAGACGCTCTGTCCCGGAGACAGAGCACGACAGTAGAATGGGAGCTCAAGCAACCCATTTTCGACCTAATGATTGCGGAGCTCTCCCATCCACAAGTGGATCTTTTTGCGTCCGAGGAGACTCACAAGCTCCCTCTATACCTCACCCGCCGGGCGATAACGCCGGCAGGGGGGCCAGACGCCCTAGTGACAGACTGGAACAGATGGAGCTCCATCTATCTGTTTCCGCCGCCAGATGCGTCACTAATGTGCCACGTAGTGAACAAACTACGAGTTTATCGAGGCTTAGTCTCGCTAATCGCGCCCCTGTGGCCGGCGCAGGTGTGGTACCAGCAGTTAATAATGTGGTGCCCGGACCCGGTATCGCTCCCGGTCGGGTACTTCCACTTAGACACGATTGGCAACCTAGAGACCTCGCTGACTTTTGCATTATGGACATTCAGGAGGCCAAGTGGCTAGCACCATACGGTAGGGATGTGACCAATAAATTGCTCAATCAATATACTCAGTCTACTAAGCGACAATATCAATCTCATTGGAAAGCTTTTACTTCTTGGATTGTTAGAACGGAACAAACTGTACCCTCAGTGGCATTGGTTTTTAATTACTTGAACTATCTGTTTGAGCAGAAACGTTTATCTGTGGTTACTTTGAAGAATCACTTAACTGCGATTAGAGTGCCCTTTTTCGACCTTACAGGTCTATCCATACCGGTGGCGGAGGAAACAGGATTTATGAGAGCGTGTTTTAAACTCCGCCCACCTCCCCGTCAGCTCATGCCTACTTGGTCTCTGGACAAAGCTTTGTCTTTACTTCATTCTCGTCTGTATCAAAATACTGCAGACTTTGCTTTAATCTTAAAGAAGGCAGTTTTCCTTTTGGCTTTGGCCACCGGAAACAGAGTGTCTGAGCTGGCGGCGATGAGCAACACACCTAATTGTCTTAGGTTTGGTAGACTTAATGATTCAATTTCCATTGCACCCTCCCCGGCGTTTGTAGCCAAGAATGAGCATAGTGCACACGTGTTTTCTGAGTTCACGGTGCCGGCGTTAAAAAGGGGAAAGGTGCATCATAATTTATGTCCAGTGCAAGCTCTAACCAAATATTTGAGAATAGCTCCTCATAACCCCCAAGGTGCTTTATGGGTAGCGAGTACGGGTAAACGCTTACTTAAACGGCGATTAGCCTCTCTTCTGGTAGAAGTCATTAAAGAGAGTAATCCCGGCGTTGTGGGTAGGGCCCACGATTTACGCAAGTGGGCGGCCTCTTTACGTTTCCTGAAAAACTTTTCAGTTGAAGATATTGCGTCCACACAGTTGTGGGCGTCTAATCATACGTTTCTCTCTAGATACTTGTCAGTTGCTCTAGACAAACCTTCCTTACCATGTATAGCTTTAAGGCAGAGGGTCTAGGTGGCCCTGCAGTCACTTATGTTTATTTTCAAGGAAAGGGGGGGGGGGGGGGGGTGCAGTCAGTTGACATAGGACACCCTAGACCCCGCCGGAGTATGAGAGCTGTGATACAATTTAAGGTTAAAATGTGATATGAAAATTTCTCTGCGAGAATTTGTGCTAGTACAAAGTTTAGTACAAAACAACGGTGTTGTTATAGTAGTTTTAGCTGCGAAAGCAATGTAACATTAGTTCAATGGAGTTCATTAGCAATTGATCTCCACATGTATTTTGGGGTTTATGATGTGCACATTATAGGTTTGACTCCTGTAAGGAGATTAGGAAAACCTAATATTTAGTAGTGGCCCCGTAATCATTGACGAACATGCCTATTACATAAGGCATCCTCTTCAAACACTAATCCGCCGTAGTTTGAATCTACCGCGCAGAGCATTTAAAAACTGAGGAGCCTTCATCATGAGCGCACGCGACCTCACTCATGGCTTCAGTCATTATGAATTGGGTTCTCACTACGAAAAAACTTCGTAAAAAATAAAAACAAAAAGAAAATAAGAATAACTATCCAATAAGCTTTCCATCATATCGTGGATGTACTTGTGTGGATTTCTGACCAGACGCTGATCCAGGCGTCATTCCTCCTTCACTGACATATCAAGTAAACCAAAATCCTTAATACATCAACGAATGGGAAGGGGACGGTCGGGAGGGCCCCAGTCGTCAATGATTACGGGGCCACTACTAAATATTAGGTTTTCCTAATCTCCTTACAGGAGTCAAACCTATAATTTATTAGTGGCCCCTCCATCATTGACGAACATGCCTGATATCTAAGACTGGAGGGGGACATTCGTAATCATATCATAACTCTAGAAAAGCAGATAATAAAAACAACCACATAGTATTCTTACTTTTGAAAAATGTATTTAATACGGCGTACGCCGGAAATATACAAGAAAAAGGGGGTTCAGGCAGGTGCGTGCTTCAAAGAAGCCTGCCTGACAAAAATAGGTAACCCTGAAGATTCTGAACACAGATCTGTAGTTACAAAAGGCACCCCACTCAACGAGTGGTGACAAATAATAAGTTATAAGTTTATATGTGCACATCATAAACCCCAAAATACATGTGGAGATCAATTGCTAATGAACTCCATTGAACTAATGTTACATTGCTTTCGCAGCTAAAACTACTATAACAACACTGTTGTTTTGTACTAAACTTTGTACTAGCACAAATTCTCTCAGAGAAATTTTCATATCACATTTCCACCTTAAATTGTATCACAGTTCTCATACTCCGGCGGGGTCTAGGGTGTCCTATGTCAACTGACTGCACCCCCCCCCCCCCCCTTCCTTGAAAATAAACATAAGTGACTACAGGGCCACCTAGACCCTCTGCCTTAAAGCTATACATGGTAAGGAAGGTTTGTCTAGAGCAACTGACAAGTATCTAGAGAGAAACGTATGATTAGACGCCCACAACTGTGTGGACGCAATATCTTCAACTGAAAAGTTTTTCAGGAAACGTAAAGAGGCCGCCCACTTGCGTAAATCGTGGGCCCTACCCACAACGCCGGGATTACTCTCTTTAATGACTTCTACTAGAAGAGAGGCTAATCGCCGTTTAAGTAAGCGTTTACCCGTACTCGCTACCCATAAAGCACCTTGGGGGTTATGAGGAGCTATTCTTAAATATTTGGTTAGAGCTTGCACTGGACATAAATTATGATGCACCTTTCCCCTTTTTAACGCCGGCACCGTGAATTCAGAAAACACGTGTGCACTATGCTCATTCTTGGCTACAAACGCCGGGGAGGGTGCAATGGAAATGGAATCATTAAGTCTACCAAACCTAAGACAATTAGGTGTGTTGCTCATCGCCGCCAGCTCAGACACTCTGTTTCCGGTGGCCAAAGCCAAAAGGAAAACTGCTTTCTTTAAGATTAAAGCAAAGTCTGCAGTATTTTGATACAGACGAGAATGAAGTAAAGACAAAGCTTTGTCCAGAGACCAAGTAGGCATGAGCTGACGGGGAGGTGGGCGGAGTTTAAAACACGCTCTCATAAATCCTGTTTCCTCCGCCACCGGTATGGATAGACCTGTAAGGTCGAAAAAGGGCACTCTAATCGCAGTTAAGTGATTCTTCAGAGTAACCACAGATAAACGTTTCTGCTCAAACAGATAGTTCAAGTAATTAAAAACCAATGCCACTGAGGGTACAGTTTGTTCCGTTCTAACAATCCAAGAAGTAAAAGCTTTCCAATGAGATTGATATTGTCGCTTAGTAGACTGAGTATATTGATTGAGCAATTTATTGGTCACATCCCTACCGTATGGTGCTAGCCACTTGGCCTCCTGAATGTCCATAATGCAAAAGTCAGCGAGGTCTCTAGGTTGCCAATCGTGTCTAAGTGGAAGTACCTGACCGGGAGCGATACCGGGTCCGGGCACCACATTATTAACTGCTGGCACCACACCTGCGCCGGCCACAGGGGCGCGATTAGCGAGACTAAGCCTCGATAAACTCGTAGTTTGTTCACTACGTGGCACATTAGTGACGCATCTGGCGGTGGAAACAGATAGATGGAGCTCCATCTGTTCCAGTCTGTCACTAGGGCGTCTGGCCCCCCTGCCGGCGTTATCGTCCGGCGGGTGAGGTATAGAGGGAGCTTGTGAGTCTCCTCGGACGCAAAAAGATCCACTTGTGGATGGGAGAGCTCCGCAATCATTAGGTCGAAAATGGGTTGCTTGAGCTCCCATTCTACTGTCGTGCTCTGTCTCCGGGACAGAGCGTCTGCCCAGACGTTCGCTACGCCTGGGAGATAAGATGCGTGAAGATAAATATCTAGACTGGTGGCTAGGACAAAAATCTCTTCCGACACGAGTAGCAACTTCCTTGACCTCGTTGACCCTTGTTTCTGAATACAGTGAACTGCATTCAGATTGTCCATTCTGAAGGCCACTGACTTGCCCCGTAACGCCGAGCCGTGAGCCTGAAGGAAATACAATGGGACTAGTAACTCTTTGACATTTATGTGAGCGATTTCTAAGTGGGACCAAAGTCCCTGACCCTGGTGCCCCTGATTTGACTGAAATCCCCACCCTATGGTGCCTGACGCATCCGTGTCTACCCATACCGTTGGAGGAGGAGAGGTCCATGACATGATTGAGTGCAATGTTTCCCTCTTCGCCCAGACCGCTAGTAAGGTGTGGATTAATTTTGGTATGGGCCATAATTTTCCCGCCGGTAAGAGTGGGAAATATTTGTTGCCCTCCAATATTAATCGTTTTACTTTCAACCGGCCCAACTTGACAGTTAGCTGAATCCAGTTGAGAGAGCCGACCAGAGACTCCCAGACTCTTCGTGTCGTAGTCAGACTGTGAAGAAACCTGAACAGTTTCCTGCGAAACCTGTTGCGATTGTCCACACTCTGACTCAGAGTGAGAGCGGCGGTGTCCCAGACCAGCCCTATCCACTGAATTACTCTTGAGGGAACAAGGTTTGACTTTACCAGATTTACCTTGAAGCCTAGAGTTTTGACATGATTTAAAATGATATTGACATGTTTTATGCATAATTGTTGTGTCTCTGCCACCACCAGCCAGTCGTCTAGATACCACAACACTCTGATTCCCTGTTTTAACAATGGCATCAGGGCTTGCCTGACTAATTTGTGAATAATCGAGGTGCTAGGTTCAAACCGAACGGCATCCTTTGAAAAACAAAATTTTGGTGCCTGATCCTCAAGGCCAGAAACCTTTGAAATCTTTTGTTGACCGACACGTGCCAATAGGCGTCTGTCAGGTCTAGGGAACACATCCAGCCACCCGGCGGAAGTGTTAGCCTGATTTGATGAACTGTTAACATTCTGAAAGACTCGTTGTAAATGTGAAGATTCAGATACGACAGGTCTACGACCGGCCTCATCTGAACACTGTCCCGTTTGGGAACCAAAAACAGTTTTGACGTGAATACAGGGTAATCTGGGGGTACCGGGATGATGACATTCTTGGCAATCATCTCCTGGACCAGCAGCTCCACCTCTAATGAAACACAATTTGCCGTTGTCGGCTGACGTAAGCGAGGTCGCCGGAGCCACTGCCAAGTGATGCCTTTGCGTGCCACCATCCGTGCCCATGTTTTTAACGGCCATGCTTGGTGACACGTTCGGAACGACCCAGTTAGCAGACAAGGGTTCGCCGGCTGTACTTCCCTCGGTTCCTCCGGCTCTAAGGTAGGCACTGGGAGTGAGAAAGACTTTAGTTTTTTGATGGTGGTTTTGGTGGTGTTGGCCGCTTCGCCGGCTGGCTGGTGTGGGCCGAAGACTGGCCCTGCCCGGCTTATACTGGCCGCGTCCCCTCTGTCCTGAAAACCCTCTCTGTCTATGCCTGAACTGACCCAGGGGGGATTGGGAGGACTTAGGCGGAAGAAACGGCTTAGAACCCCCTGGCTGAGCTTTAGTAGGAGGCTTAGGTTTGGGGAAGTTAAATGCGGGTTTCTTAGCCTGTGCGGGACTGTGCTTCACGGCCTGTGCCATGTTAAACACTGTTCGCCATACATCAGGGGACATTAAAGAAGGTGTAAGTACTGGGGACATAACCACCTGGTTAGCAATGCGATCAGGCAGCTTGCGAACTAATGACATTCTAAGATCCTGTCGTGCTCGCACCGCCTCAAGTAAGGCTGTGCGTATGTCACCTAAGGATTGAATTGACGACTGAAGAATCAGACGCCGGGATAATTCAACTGATCTTCGAGCATCCGCGTCTGCGATTGCCTGAGTAGACCTGAGTAAAGACTTAGCCACCTGTTGAGAAACTATGTACTGTGAAAACAGGCGGAAAGCTTTTCCCCTAAGCCTAAATTCTCTGTCTAGGTGAGAAGGGGTAGGGGTAATGAATGGTTCCTTTAGTTCACAAAGATTAATCTTAGGGGCAGCTAAAAAGGAAAATAAAGCTGACGGAACTCCGCCGGCAGAACCTACCGGCATTGAGAACCATGAATGTGTATCCTGAGGGATCTGGTGGGAAGATTTAGAAGTGAAAGTGGTTGCAAAGTTCTGAGCCTCTACCTCCCAATCCACCCAAGGTCCTGGTCCTAACTGTCCCACCTTCAACACTGGATTAGCTGTCTCGTCTGTGACGGTCTGTAAATCTAGTTCAGGAGTAATAGCCAACAGAGCCTTAATATCATTAAACCCATCCAGCTTAGACCAGTCTGAAAAAAGTTTTGAAGCTGAGGCAGGGGGTAAAGCAGGCTTAGATGCATAAACAAAATAATCCTGATAATAATAACTAGGTATAGCCTTGATATTTACATCCAAAACCTTACCCAAGGCATCCAATGCCCTTAATTTCTTAGACTTATTTCCCTGGATAAACCACTCACTTGGTACCGGGAGTTCCCCTGACAAGGTAGGCTGGGCAAGCTCTGGCTTAGAGGGGTTCAAAGGGACCCATGACTCGTCTGGCCCATAAAGCAGGGGCATAGCTACCTTTCTAAGAGGCGCTTTGTCTAGAGGGGGTGGATTAACATCCGTAATGACCCTGACATTTGACGTAGTGAAAGACGCCGTAGCTGGCTTAGAGCTCCCTGCCGGTGACAAAGTAGGAGGGTTAGGAATCTTAGATAAATCGATTGACGTTATCAGAGGCCGTACCGCAGAACCTGTCAAGGGAGCCCCCAAGTCCATTGTGGGGTTTTCTCGTTGTTGATTAAAGAATTTTGATAGAGCATGAGTAAGTAACCCATCAATTTCTTGTGCTGTAACAAACTGGTTAGGTGCAGAACTTTCAGGTGAATTAGTATTATCATGGGCGGCGTCCAGGCCTGAGCCTGACCCTTGTCCTTCCCTATCTGAAATTAATGACACTTCATCTTGTCCCTCCCGATCCTCCTGAGAAGACCCCGCCGAGGCAGGGGCACCTTGTTTCCAAGATAAATCAGGGATAGAGGATGGGGCCGCCGCGTCCCTGTGGACCTCGGCTACTGTGTGACTCGTATGAGTCGGACGTGGATGGACAGACCCTGGCTGAGCAAAACGCCAAACACCTAGGCTCTGGCCTACACTCTCTTGAGAGTCTGAAACATTCTCAATTATTGAATATCCTGAACTCTCCATTTCTAGGGTTAAAATATCAATAGGTAAATCTTGTTTAGGGACAGGCGCTTCACTATACTCTGAGGCTGTAACAGAAACATTGTCAGGTGTAGAGGTACGATGAGATGCACTAGACTTAGAAGAATGTCGAGAGGACTTCTTATGGGAATCCTTTTTGGAGGATTTATGGCTACGGTGTGACCGCGAACTGGACCTAGGTTTGGACGGATCACCACCATGGTCCCTGGGGGAAGCTTCAGTCTTGCACTTCTTACTAGCCGGGGAAGAGGCCCGACTTGAAGACCGTTGTCTGAGGGGAGACCTTGACCTCGATCTCGCCTGCGACGAGGAGGTGGCTGCCGGGGGAGTAGGCTCTCTCGGGCGTTTAAACGTCTCCACAGACGATACAGAATCCTGGCTAGTCTCTGTCGGCTTAAAACCCCTTACTCTAGAGGTACGTTTAGGGGGAGGGTGCTCTGACAGCAACTTATCCCAAAGTGGGACGTTGTCACATTGAAGTGACTTATGTGCGACAATGGTAGTGTAGGCCGACATTTGTTGTCTGACCTCTCTCAACGCTACCGCCGCGGTCTTGTCATTGTCACACAGGACTTTATTAGTTAATTGGGAGCAAAAAGAACAATTACTTGTAACCCAGAGACCCCTTGAACGGTCTAGACATCTAACACACCTTATGCAAAGGGTATGTGCAAAAATGGGGATACCCGCGCAAGTAGGGGTAATGCACAGGGCAAAAACTGGGGTGACATTAGCCATGACAGAGACTGGTGAGAGGAACTACCGCCGGGTCTGTATTGGTCCGCCGGAGCTCAGCTCTGGAAAAATAAAGAAAATTTCCAGGAATTAATGCTCATAAGGTTAACCCAAGTGTTCGCATACAAGTGTTAATATCCCGCCGGGTAACGGGATGCAAAGACACAGCTAACACATCCCGCCACGCGGCTGGGTATAAAGAGGCTAAACAAGTCTTCTTAGCTAAGAACATGAAGAATACCCTCTGATATAATGGTCCAGTATGGCACTTATAGTCTGTAGGAGGTGGTGACTGTCTCAAGATTCAATTTTGTAACAAAGCCCCCCCTCATAAAGACGCCGGCCCTTGAAATATTTTAGTAGAATAGCCCAGGGCAGGAAAATACGAGATCTGATTTTTTAACGAATTGTCCCAAACGATCGTCGTAAAAATAGAAGGCGGCGATACTGAAAGTATCACCCAATTAAGGTTAATCGAAATTGAATTTGTTTTATAAATTCCTTAGTTCCTAAACTTAGGGACACCCGCCGGGTGTGGAAATCGATTTGGTTAAACCTCACTGATCCTTCAAATGCCGTAAGAGTAAAGGCGGCGATACACAGAGTATCACTCACATGGATTGGTTAACTATAAGAGACCTAAGTCGTTTTATCCCACCCTGCTAAGGTGTACCCGCCGGGTGAGAAGTCTAAAAGTTAACCCCACAAGTTCCTGACCCCACTACTTTGTAAAAGATCGCCGGGGAGGAACGCCTAAACAACAGCTAGGTTTTCCCCGTGGTTTGTTAAACCAGGTAGAAAAACCTATAAAAAACAAGTGTTCTCACGAACATCGTTTCTTTATATATAACTAAATATATATGTAAGGATGGGTACAGCCATCCCGCCGGGAATAAAGGAGGCCTGAAACCAGGCACCCACAGATACGCAGTCCTGGAGAGCCACAGACACCTCCCCCGCCGGGGAACCAGCCAGTGTTAACAACCACGTGTGGCCTAACACTGCTCATCGGTCAGGTTTTTTCACGGTGAAACCGAGAAAAAACCCGCCGGAAGGCAAACCCCACCCTGAACAGACACCATCTGAACAAAACGACCCGAGGAGAGACACGCACGACTAACCAAGGTCACAACATAATCCGTGGAATTAGCCAATACACAACTAAACCAGGAAACAAATATAGTCCGAGGAATTAGCCAATACACAACTAAAACCCGGATACACATGACACAGTAGGGCATATTTATAAAATAAATAATAACACTAGACATGTGGCAAAGCTACGAGCGGCTGGCTAGGCCTAGGTAGACGGCAAGAAATAGTTGAAATATAAACACACACTGGAATATCACAACAGGAACCACCGCCAACACACCACCGAAGCGAAAAACTTCCCAACCCCGGGAAGCCTGACACGGACCCAGAAAAAACTTCACTAAGTGAAGAAAAATACGCTGGGAACGTCAGCAAACATACAGCTTACCTCATCAGAAGGATAAAAGGCAGCAATAATTAACGCGTAATGAAAGCCGCCTGCATCACCAACTAAACCAAACTGTGAAAAGTTCACGTGTCCACAACAGGACCACGAGGGTACATCCGAAATAGATGCCCCATACATACGACCCAAAATACATTGCACTGCGGGCAACCAGCCCAGGACACTCCTGCTACGCCTATCCTAACCTTACTCGATACATCCCAGAGTAAACAAATGAGAAAAAACTCACTAGGGACGCCACGAATGCGGAACCAGCGGAGCCTGAAAGGAACGTCCGGGCAGGCTGAGCGCAGAGCAAAGAAGGAGGAATGACGCCTGGATCAGCGTCTGGTCAGAAATCCACACAAGTACATCCACGATATGATGGAAAGCTTATTGGATAGTTATTCTTATTTTCTTTTTGTTTTTATTTTTTACGAAGTTTTTTCGTAGTGAGAACCCAATTCATAATGACTGAAGCCATGAGTGAGGTCGCGTGCGCTCATGATGAAGGCTCCTCAGTTTTTAAATGCTCTGCGCGGTAGATTCAAACTACGGCGGATTAGTGTTTGAAGAGGATGCCTTATGTAATAGGCATGTTCGTCAATGATGGAGGGGCCACTAATAAATATAAACTTATAACTTATTATTTTTGTCACCACTCGTTGAGTGGGGTGCCTTTTGTAACTACAGATCTGTGTTCAGAATCTTCAGGGTTACCTATTTTTGTCGGGCAGGCTTCTTTGAAGCACGCACCTGCCTGAACCCCTTTTTCTTGTATATTTCCGGCCTACGCCGTATTAAATACATTTTTCAAAAGTAAGAATACTATGTGGTTGTTTTTATTATCTGCTTTTCTAGAGTTATGATATGATTACGAATGTCCCCCTCCAGTCTTAGATATCAGGCATGTTCGTCAATGATGGAGGGGCCACTAATAAATTATAGGTTTGACTCCTGTAAGAAAATAAAAAAACCCATATATTTAGTAGTGCCCCCGTAATCATTGACGACTGGGGCCCTCCCGACCGTCCCCTTCCCATTCGTTGATGTATTAAGGATTTTGGTTTACTTGATATGTCAGTGAAGGAGGAATGACGCCTGATTCAGCGTCTGGTCAGAAATCCACACAAGTACATCCACGATATGATGGAAAGCTTATTGGATAGTTATTTTATTTTCTTTTTGTTTTTATTTTTTACGAAGTTTTTTCGTAGTGAGAACCCAATTCATAATGACTGAAGCCATGAGTGAGGTCGCGTGCGCTCATGATGAAGGCTCCTCAGTTTTTAAATGCTCTGCGCGGTAGATTCAAACTACGGCGGATTAGTGTTTGAAGAGGATGCCTTATGTAATAGGCATGTTCGTCAATGATTACGGGGCCACTACTAAATATTAGGTTTTCTTTATCTCCTTACAGGAGTCAAACCTATAATCTGGTGTCCCCAGGCGGTCACCCATCCAAGTACGAACCAGACCCTACGTTGCTTAACCCTTCCTCCCCGGGCTGTCTTACCCAATGACGGTCGCCCCTACCCGGGCGATATGGCTGAAAAACGTCTAGGCCTAGGCTACCGTATTTATGTTTATTTTCACTGCTAGAACTTTCCCACTCATCTATAATCGTAGTGCGGTTTTCAATCTCTATTTTGGCATTGAGTAGAGCTCTGTAACTCAACTGGTTCAGTTGTGATGACGATTTCAGTGGAGCCAATATTGCAGAGATGTTGCCAATATGGGGACTTTTTAGACACTAATTTCGTCATGACATCAGAACAATAACATTGAGGAGTCTTCTCCTTCTTGTTTTCGGAGGTGCGGTGACGAACGCTTGGGTTTGTTGACATACGTCGTACGCACGGCGTTCGGACCAAGCTTAATTAGGCTATTAAGCTCATGCCTTAGATAAGGCATACCGGGTAGCGGCCCTTCTTTCGTGCTGTCCTTACCTAAGGCAGACCGGGTAGGAAGGGTTAACTTCGCTGATCGGACGAGAAGCGGTGCATTCAACGTGGTATGGCCGTTGGCTGAAAAGAGGTCAGAAGTAGCCGCGGGGGGAAACAGAGCAAGGATCCCCGGGGCAGAGATAACAGGGCGGCCCAACACCGAGGCGGAGGTGGGAGGGACCGCCACCGTGGGACGAGACCGTGAAGGAAGAATAGGCACCGAAGCAGGTGAAGTAGGAGGAGAAGCAACTACATCCTGGCGGACCCTCCTGGACAGTGTAGGAGGAGGGAGCAGAGGGCCAGCTACAGCCTGAACCTCCGCGCGCGTAGAGGACAAAGGAAGAGGACGTCGTACGAGCAGGGGAAGCGGGCGGAAGGTAGTAGAGCCCCGACCCGGAGAGGCCAGGGGAGGGCGCACAGGGGCAGAGCTGCTAACCCCGGCCTCAGTGCGAGAACCATGACGAGGGCAATGGGCGCTGTCAAGGCGATCAGGAGGATAACGAGGGGCAGGAGAGGACGGGCGACGAGGCGAGCGAGAGCGTGGACGGAGCAGGGGATCCCCCCGACGATGTGACGACCGGCTGCGGGACCCAGGGGAGAGGGCCCGAGCAGGGAGAGGGCCAGGCGAACGGCCTTCAGTCGGGTCAGGGATACCCAGGGCGACGCGGATCCGGGCGGCAACAAAGGCCGGGGAACGGTGGCCCACAGTCCAAAAGTGGCGGGAGACTATCGCCCACACCGACTGAAGGGAAGCAGAGGCCACTGCCGCCGCCGAGGAACCAGGGCTATGGTGCACCACATCCACCAGGGCCAGACACGGGCCACACAGAGCAGGAGATAGGCCGTAGAGGACACACAGTGCGAGTGGCGCAAGCAGGACTTGTGGCTCACCAAGCACGGGGAGCTACAACCATGGCGAAAGCAAGGCAGCCTACCTGCACTGGAAGAACACACACCATAACCAGCACGTCGAAGGAGTAAGTGGAGAGAATGTCCAAGAAGAACCAGGGAAGGAGCATGGGGAAACAGGAACACACATGCAAACAGGTATCCGTACTCACCCTAAACCGGGAGCACAGAGGTAGGTGAGTAGGGCGGGTGAGGTGGAAGAGCACTAGCAGAACCTGCAAAGATGGAGAAAGTGTTAACCACCACTCAACATCTTACATGCAGGGCCTATAACACCAGGAAAGTGCACACACCAAATAGTATCAGGCAACAAGATGACATAAAAAAGGTCAATAGTGAAAGCCAACCATTACCGCAAATTTGCGGGCCAATGGAGGCATAACCGTACAGACATCACTCTCCCGCAATTTTGCGGGACCCCCCAGCGATCTCCGCAAATTTGCGGGGAGCCGAAACGTCCCAGAGGACCGAATCGAGCTCCCGCAAATTTGCGGGACCGGCCGAGATGGTCCGGCGCCGAAAAAGCGAGAGGAGCGTCTAGGGAATACCAAAAAAGGGCCACAAAAATGCGTCATCTCCTTATGAACTCCAAGCGATGATGGCCATCAAGCTGAGCAGTGTCTTCCTTGAAAATATCCTAACTCAACTGGTAAAGGGAGAGGCAAGGAAGACATACCAGGGGAGAGGAGGCACATCCCCCAGGAACCACCCAACCCACAGAGATAGAGCAAAGCCCATGAGGAGAAGTGGCAGGGAGGGTGGTTTCGCACAAACAGGGGCCCCCGTGGGGTACCCCTGGATTGGGCAAAAAAGACTATGAAAGGATGGAGGTGAAACAGGAAGAGAAAACAAAAACCAGTAAATGAAACTGGTATTTACCTAATTGTAGTTTACAGGAGTTGAGCTAAGCTCGTGTTGTCCCGTCTCTCAGTCTACTTTTTATCCAATTTTTTCTTGAAAATATGGATGTTCCTTGCCCCTACCACCTCCTCCTCCAGCCCATTCCATTTGTCAATACATCTATAGGGGAAGCTAAACTTCCTGATATCGTTCTTGCAGGTAGGTCTTTTTACTTTGTAGCTGTGGCCTCTAGTTATTCCTGTATCCATAATTAATATATCCTCCCTATCCAGCCTCTCCAGCCTCTCCAGCCCCCGGGTACATTTGTACATCATTATCATGTCTCCCCTCTCTCTCCTCTCTTTTAGACTCGGTAGATTTAATTTGTCTAGCCTCCCTTCATATGGCAGTTCTCTGAGACTTGGAACCAATCTAGTGAAAACCGCCTTTTTTAAGAGTAATGCAAAGTCTGCAGTATTTTGGTACAGACGAGAGTGAAGTAAAGACAAAGCTTTGTCCAGAGACCAAGTAGGCATGAGCTGACGGGGAGGTGGGCGGAGTTTAAAACATGCTCTCATAAAACCTGTTTCCTCCGCTACCGGTATGGAGAGACCCGTAAGGTCTAAAAAGGGCACTCTAATCGCAGTTAAGTGATTTTTTAATGTTACCACAGATAAACGTTTCTGCTCAAACAGATAATTTAAATAATTAAAAACTAATGCCACTGAGGGTACAGTTTGTTCTGTTCTAACGATCCAAGAAGTAAAGGCTTGCCAATGTGATTGATACTGTCGTTTTGTAGACTGAGTATATTGATTGAGTAATTTATTGGTCACATCTCTACCGTATGGTGCTAGCCACTTGGCCTCCTGAATGTCCATAATGCAAAAGTCAGCGAGGTTGCTAGGTTGCCAATCGTGTCTAAGTGGAAATACCCGACCGGGAGCGATACCGGGTCCGGGCACCACATTTTCAATTGCTGGTACCACAACTGCGCCGGCCACAGGGGCGCGATTAGCGAGACTAAGCCTCGATAATCTCGTAGTTTGTTCACTACGTGGCACATTAGTGACGCATCTGGCGGTGGAAACAGATAGATGGAGCTCCATCTGTTCCAGTCTGTCACTAGGGCGTCTGGCCCCCCTGCCGGCGTTTTCGCCCGGCGGGTGAGGTATAGAGGGAGTTTGTGAGTCTCCTCGGACGCAAAAAGATCCACTTGTGGATGGGAGAGCTCTGCAATCATTAGGTTGAAAATGGGTTGCTTGAGCTCCCATTCTACTGTCGTGCTCTGTCTCCGGGACAGAGCGTCTGCCCAGACGTTCGCTACGCCTGGGAGATAAGATGCGTGAAGATAAATATCTAGACTGTTGGCTAGAGCAAAAATCTCTTCCGACACGTTTAGCAACTTCCTTGACCTCGTTGACCCTTGTTTCTGAATACAGTGGACTGCATTCAGATTGTCCATTCTGAAGGCCACCGACTTGCCCCGTAACGCCGGGCCGTGAGCCTGAAGGAAATACAAGGGGACTAGTAATTCTTTGACATTGATGTGAGAGATTTCTAAGTGGGACCAAAGCCCCTGACCCTGGTGCCCCTGATTTGACTGAAATCCCCACCCTATTGTGCCTGACGCATCCGTGTCTACCCATACCGTTGGTGGAGGAGAGGTCCATGACATTATTGAGTGCAATGTTTCCCTCTTCGCCCAGACCGCTAGTAAGGTGTGGATTAATTTCGGGATGGGCCATAATTTTCCCGCCGGTAAGAGCGGGAAATATTTGTTGCCTTCCAATATTAATCGTTTTACTTTCAACTGGCCCAACTTGACAGTTAGTTGAATCCAGTTGAGAGAGCCGACCAGAGACTCCCAGACCCTTCGCGTCGTAGTCAGACTGTGAAGAAACCTGAACAGTTTCCTGCGAAACCTGTTGCGATTGTCCACACTCTGACTCAGAGTGAGAGCGGCGGTGTCCCAGACCAGCCCTATCCACTGAATTACTCGTGAGGGAACAAGGTTTGACTTTACCAGATTTACCTTGAAGCCTAGAGTTTTGACATGATTTAAAAATATTGACATGTTTTATGCATAATTGTTGTGTCTCTGCCACCACCAGCCAGTCGTCTAGATACCACAACACTCTGATCCCCTGTTTTAACAATGGCATCAGGGCTTGCCGGACTAGTTTTGTGAATAATCGAGGTGCTAGGTTCAAGCCGAACGGCATCCTCTGAAAAACAAAATTTTGGTGCCTGATCCGTAAGGCCAAAAACCTTTGAAATCTTTTGTTGACCGATACGTGCCAATAGGCGTCTGTCAGGTCTAGTGAACACATCCAACCTCCCGGCGGAAGTGTTAGCCTGATTTGGTGTACTGTTAACATTCTGAAAGATTCGTTGTGAATGTGAAGATTCAGATAAGACAGGTCTACGACCGACCTCATCTGAACACTGTCCCTTTTGGGAACCAAAAATAGTTTGGACGTGAATACAGGGTAATTTGGTGGGACCGGGATGATGACATTCTTGGCAATCATTTCCTGGACTAGTGACTCCACCTCTAAAGAAACAAAATTCGCCGTTGTCGGCTGGCGTAATCGAGGTCGCCGGAGCCACTGCCAAGTGATGCCTTTGCGTGCCACCATCCGTGCCCAAGTGTTTAACGGCCATGCTTGGTGACACGTTCGGAACGACCCAGTTAGCAGACAAGGGTTCGCCGGCTGTACTGCCCTCGGTTCCTCCGGCCTTAAGGTTGGCACCGGGAGTGAGAGAGACTTTAGTTTTTTTATGGTGGGGTTGGTGGTGCTGGACGCTTTGCCGGCTGGCTGGTGTTGGCCGAAGACTGGCCCTGACCTGGCTTATTCTGGCCGCGTCCTCTCTGACCTGAAAACCTACTCTGTCTATGCCTGTACTGACCCTGGGGGGAGTGGGAGGACTTAGGCGGAAGAAAAGGTTTAGATCCCCCTGGCTGAGCTTTAGTGGTAGGCCTGGGTTTGGGGAAGTTAAATGCAGGTTTCTTAGAAGGGGTGGGACTGTGCTTAACGGCCTGTGCCATATTGAACACCGTTCGCCACACTTCTGGGGTCATTAAAGAGGGAGTAAGCACTGGTGACATAACCACCTGATTAGCAATGCGATCAGGTAGCTTGCGAACTAACGACATCCTAAGATCTTGTCGTGCTCGTACCGCCTCAAGCAAGGCGGTGCGTATGTCACCCAAGGATTGGATTGACGACTGAAGAATCAGTCGCCGGGATAACTCAACCGATCTTCGAGCATCCGCATCTGCGATTGCCTGAGTGGACCGTAGTAAAGACGTAGCCACCTGCTGAGATACTATGTACTGCGAGAACAGGCGAAAAGCTTCCCCCGTAGCCTAAATTCTCTGTCTAGGTGAGTAGGGGTAGGGGTAGTGAACGGGTCCTTCAGCTCACAAAGATTAATCTTAGGGGCAGCTAGAAATGAAAACAAAGCTGACGGGACTCCGCCGGCAGAACCCACCGGCATGGAGAACCATGAATGAGTATCTTGAGGGATCTGGTGGGAAGATTTAGAAGTGAAAGTGGTTGCAAAGTTTTGAGCCTCTACCTCCCAATCTACCCAAGGTCCTGGTCCCAACTGTCCCACCTTCATACGTGCATTAGCTGCGTCGTCTGTGACGGTCTGTAAATCTAGTTCAGGAGTGAGAGCTGACAGAGTCTTAATATCATTAAACCCATCCAGCTTAGACCAGTCTGAAAATAGTTTTGAAGCTGAGGCAGGGGGTAAAGCAGGCTTAGAAGCATACACAAAATAATCTTGGTGATAATAACTAGGTATAGCCTTGATGTTTACGTCCAGAACATTACCCAAAGTATCCACGGCCCTTAATTTCTTTGACTTATTGCCCTGGATGACCCACTCACGCGGTACCGGGAGTTCCCCTGACAAGGTAGGTTGGGCAAGCTCTGGTTTAGAGGGGTTCAAAAGAACCCATGACTCGTCTGGCCCATAAAGCAAGGGCATGGTTACCTTTCTAAGAGGCGCTTTGTCTAGAGGGGGTGGATTGACATCCGTTATGACCCTGACATTTGAAGTTGTCAATGCCGCCGTAGCAGGCCTAGTGATCCCTGAGGTTAACAGAGTGGGAGGGTTAGGGATCTTAGATAAATCAATCGAAGTCATCAGAGGCCGTACCGTAGAACTTGTCGTGGGAGCCCCCAAGTCCATTGTGGGGTTTTCCTGTTGTTGACCAAAAAATTTAGATAAAGCATGAGTAAGCAGCCCATTAATTTCTTGCGCCGTAACAAACTGGTTTGATGAAGAACTTACAGGTGAATCATTAGTATCCTGTGCGGCGTCCAAGCCTGAGCCTGACCCTTGTCCTTCCATCTCCGAAATTATTGAAACTTCGTCTTTCTCCTCCTGATCCTCCTGAGAAGACCCCGCCGAGGCTGGGGTACCTTGTTGCCAAGATAAGTCCGGAATAGAGGATGGGATCGCCGCGTCCCTGTGGACATCGGCTATTGTGTGACTCGTTTGAGTCGGACGTGGGTGGTCAGACCCTGGTTGAGCAAACCGCCAAACACCGAGGCCCTGGCCTACGCTCTCTTGAGAGTCTGAAACATTCTCAATTACTGAACCCCCTGAACTTTCCAATTCCAGGGTTAAAATATTAAGTGGCAAATCCTCTTTCGGGACAGGCGCTGCACTGGACCCTTGGGCCGTAACACAAACTCTGTCTGGGGTAGAGGTACGATGAGATGCACTAGAAGTTGGTGAATGTCGAGAGGACTTCCGTTTATGGGAATCCTTTTTGGAGGATTTATGGCTACGGTGTGACCGCGAACTACTCTTAGATCTGGAGGATTCCTCGCCGTGACCACTGGTGGAACCTTCCGTCCTACTCTTCTTACTCGCCGGTGAAGAGGCACGACCAGATGACTGGTGTCTGAGAGGTGACCTAGACCGAGATCTCGCCCGAGACGAGGAGGCGGATGCCGGGGGTGTAGGCTCTCTTGGGCGTTTAGGTGTAGCAGCAGAAGATACAGAACCCTGACCAGTCTCCGCCGGCTTAATACTCGTGACTCTAGAGGAACGTTTAGGGGGAGGGTGTTCGGAGAGCAATCTATCCCAAAGTGGGACGTTGTCACATTGAAGTGAGTTATGCGCAACAATGGTAGTGTAGGCTGACATCTGTTGCCTGACTTCTCTCAACGCTACCGCCGCGGTCTTATCATTCTCACAAAGGACCTTTACAGCTAATTGGGAGCAAAAAGAACAATTACGCATTACCCAGAGACCCCTTGAACGGTCTAGACATTTAACACACCTTATGCAAAGGGTATGCGCAAAAATAGGGATACCAGCACAAGCAGGGGTAGTGCACAAAGCAAAAACTGGGGCCACGGTAGCCATGACAGAGACTGGTGGGAGAAAACTACCGCCGGGTCTGTATTGGTCCGCCGGAGCTCAGCTCTGGAAAAAAAGAAAATTTCCAGGAATTAATGCTCATAAGGTTAACCCAACATGTTCGCACACAAGTGTTAATAACCCGCCGGGTAACGAGATGTAATGACACAACGAACACAGCTCGCTACGCGGCGGGGTTCAGAATATCTAAACAAATCTTTTGTTAAAGAAAGTGAAAAATACCCTCTGATATAATGTAACGGTCCAGCATGGCGCTTATAGTCTTTTGTTGGTGGTGACTGTCTCAAGATTCAATTTTGGAACAAAGCAACCCCCCATAAAGACGCCGGCCCTTGAAATATTTTAGTAGAATAGCACAGGGCAGGATGATACGAGATCCGATGTCTAACGAATTGTCACAAAAGATCGCCGTAAGTATGAAGGCGGCGATACCTAATTGTATCACTAAATTAAGTGGTTAAATCGAAATCGAATTTTGTAAATTCCTTAGTTCCTCCACCTAGGAGCACCCGCCGGGTGTGAAGAATCGATATTAACCTAATTGAACCTTCAATCGCCGTAAGTGTAAAGGCGGCGATACACATAGTATCACTTAAAATGGATTGGTTAACTAACTGAAAGACATAAGTCGTTCATCCCACCCTACCCAGGTACACCCGCCGGGTGAGATGTCCAAACGTTAACCCCATAAGTTCCTGTCCCCACTTCTTTGTAAAAGATCGCCGGGGAGGAAAGCCTAAAACAACAGCCAGGTTTTTCATGTGGTTTTTGTAAAACCGGGTAGAAAAACTACATAACGTATGTTCGCAAGAACAACGTTTTATAGATGGGTACAGCCATCCCGCCGGGAATCAAACGAGGCCTGAAACCAGGCACCCACAGAGACGCAGTTCTGGAGAGCCACAGACACCCCAACGCCGGGGATACAAGCCAGTGTTAACAACCACGTGTGGCCCAACATGGCTCTCGGCCGGGATTTTTTCATGGTGAAACCGAGAAAAAACCCGCCGGAAGGAAACCCACCCTGAACAGACACCATCTGAACAAACAAGAGACACGAGGAGAGCCACGCACGACTAACCCAAGGTCACACAATAATCCGTGGAATTAGCCAATACACAACTAAACCAGGAAACAATTATAGTCCGAGGAATTAGCCAATACACAACTAAAACCCGGATACACATGACACAGTAGGGCATATTTATAAATAATAAACAATAACACTAGTACATGTGGCAAAGCTACGAGCGGCTGGCTAGGCCTAGGTAGACGGCATAATAAATGTTGAAATATACACAAAACACTGGAAATATCACAACAGGAACCACCGCCAACACCACTGTAGCAAATACTTCCGACAAAGGGAAGACTGACTCGGGACCCAGAAAAAACTTCACTAAGTGAAGAAAAATACGCTGGGAACGTCAGAAAGCAAAGCTTACCTCATCAGAAAGATAAAAGGCAGCAATAATTAACGCGTAGTGAAAGCCACCTGCATCACAAACTAACTCAACTGTGAAAAAGTTCACATGTCCACAACGGGACCACGAGGGTACATCCGAAATAGATGCCCCACACACACGACCCAAAATACACTGCACTGCGGGCAACCAGCCCAGGACACTCCTGCTACGCCTATCCTAACCTTACTCGATACATCCTGGAGTAAACAAATGAGAAAAAACTCACTAGGGACGCAACGAATGCGGAACTAGCGGAGCGTGGTGAGGCACGTCCGGGCAGGCTGAGCGCAGAGCAGAGAAGGAGGAATGACGCCTGAATCAGCGTCTGGTCAGAGATCCACACAAGTACATCCACGATATGATGGAAAGCTTATTAGATAGTTATTCTTATTTTCTTTTTCTTTTTATTTTTTACGAAGTTTTTTCGTAGTGAGAACCCAATTCATAATGACTGAAGCCATGAGTGAGGTCGCGTGCGCTCATGATGAAGGCTCCTCAGTTTTTAAATGCTCTGCGCGGTAGATTCAAAACTACGGCGGATTAGTGTTTGAAGAGGATGCCTTATGTAATAGGCATGTTCGTCAATGATGGAGGGGCCACTAATAAATATATAGCCTAGCCTAACATCGTCTAGGCTATTTTACCCACTTACGTCCGACTGGCCTTTGCTCTGTTTTGAGCATGAATTTCCTTCATTACTACCACCAGGCCCACCATCCCTATCACCAGATGTACTAGAGGTTATAATAAACGCGAGAGATACGAGGTTCAGGTACAAAAATGCTTGCAAACAGCTGTTTTTTCAACATAGAAACGAATGGACTGAGCTAGTGTTGACGTCATACAAAGATGGCGGAATCTTGCACAATCTCGGATTTCGGATTTCGTCTCTAAGCGGCAAACACCTTGACAGTGGCAGATTCTTTTAGTTCAGTTAACTTTTTTTATTGTTTTTGTTTAAGTTTTCTAGTTTTATGTAAAAGTAAATAATTATTTTTGCCTTTTTCGGGTTTTGACTGGAACATTTGTGTGCCAAGATGGAAGCTTTTTGAGCGAACATGGAAATTGGGAATATTTGGTGTCTACAACGAAGATTGAAACAACGAAGACTGATGTGGCGAAGATGGGGCTCCACTGTATTTCACAGACTTTCTCAGCCATTTTAGTTACAAGATCCTGCTCACTATTAGCCAGTCTGTTTTGGCTTTATTCGCACAGTTATTGCAAAACCATAGGAAGCCTGCACTCTTTTTTGACATGAACTCCTATCCCTCATTTGCTAGGCCTTCACAAAGAGTGTGGTACTACTAAAAGTTGCAGCACCAACACCTTAATACTGTACTGGGACTTTTCCTACTGTCTTCCGGCAGTCAGGTCATTCGGCTTTGCTAACCATGTTCTACAGCTGCCTGGGGGTCCCAGGCAACACTGTTCAATAATTGAAGACCTATATGAGGAGAAGGAAAGTATAATAATTAAACTACTGGGTGTTAAATAGCACCTTCCCCTTTGGTTCCACTTCGCACAGACACAAGGTGTACTACGAAAAGGTGGGGATGAGCTACCCTACCTCTGAAGAACAGGGGTAGGGCTAGTTGCTAGCTGAAAACTCTTACCATTGTAGTTTAATATGATAGCCTTGCACAACAGCACACCTCGGTCGTACTTTATTGGTTACGATACTGCCACTGTGCAAAGCATCAACATAAAACAAGGTGCTTATTATTATTATTATTATTATATGAGATGCCGAAGCCTCCAACCAGGGTGCAGAAACACCAACAAGATGAATCCACACAAAACACCTGGATGCACTGGAGAGAAACTAAGGTAACTAAGAAGAAGGGGGAGAAAAAAAAACTATTCAACACAAATAAAATTAATAATAAAATATTACACAGTGGAGGATGCCAAGTATAAATAAAATACAATAAAATATATAGAATTAAATAAGTTTAAAACATTTAATTAATGCTGTAAAAAAGCATTAACTGTAGACTTAAAAACGGAGATATGAGCTGAACTGAGTAGCTCATTTGGCAACTGATTCCATAAGTTAACCATGGCCGGCACAAAACACTGTGAAAACTGTGTACAGTAGTAGAAAAATTCACACGGCTCATGGCAAGATCATTAAGATTGCTTGTGAATCTAGTTGCACGAGCCCGTACATAGGGCCCAGGCAGGACCCCATATAAGGGATGCTGAGGATTGTTAAAAACTTTAAATTAAAGACTAAGGGCACCAACTTTACGCCGATGATACAGTTCAAGAGACAAATGAGGTAGAATAAAACTGATAGAATTCAGGGACCTGTCAAGCAACTTGAGATGGCAGTCAGCTGCTGATAACCAGACAGGTGAGCAATACTTGAAGTGTGGCAAAATAAAAGCATAAAAAGACTTAATAACTGTGGCGTCACAAGCAAACATTTTATAACACTTGCGAAGTAGACCAATTTTTTGGGAAATTGAAGAGGAGAAAGAACGAATGTGCTTTTCAAAAGTAAGTTTGGGATCCAAAGTAACTCCCAACAAACGCAGAGTATCCACATTCTCAATTTGCTCGCCAGAAACTTGTAGATAGGGAGGAGGATCCAAGGTACAAAATCTACTGATGATAATGAAGTGTGTTTTACTAGTTTTAAGTTTCATATCCCAAATTTGACACCATGATGTAATTTTGGCTAAATCCATATTCAGAGCAGTAGCAACTTCATGACAATCAATTGGTAACTTCTCATTTGCTGGAAAGCAAATGCTTAGTAGGCTCTGCTTATTGTATGAATAATCTAATTTATTAATTTCATTCCCAACACCAAACACCACCCAATGAAATTAATGAATGCATAATGTGTAAAACTATCCTTGTTCAGTAAACCCTCGCTAACTCGGACTAATTGGGGGGAGACCACTTCCGAGAAGTCCGATTTTCCGAGATGTCCGAAGTCCGACTTATATCCAACTTAAGAGAGGGAAAATTCCGAATTAGAAGAGGGAGTCAGAGCCACCAGAGAAAACGGAGACTTCCCTATCACTAACAATGTAGACTCAAGATGAAGTACAGTACCTGTACAGTGTATAGTATAAAGGGAATAAGGCACAATTATAATGTAAAACTTGCAAAATAATACAATACAGTAGGCTCACATATCTCGATCAATCTCATCTCGATATTTCGCATCTCGATGCCACCTTCAAGCTCTCCCCAATCACAAATCTCGATGAAAAAACGTTAATCTCGATAGCTAAATATCGATGCTAGATGCTTATATACTAATATAAACAGATTAATCTTGACCAAATCGATGTGTGAACCTCACAGTCATTGTGTTTTGTTCACCTGTATACTAATGTACCGCTAGTATCGATCGTTTTCGGGCGGTAGTCTAACCTGACTCATCTCTGCCGCTTTCATTTACGTAGTAATATAAATTACTTTACCATGTTTTAATATACATTATTATTTGTATGAGGAAAATCTAATATATAATAATAGTAAAGACAAAAGAAAACTTGATTAAACTTTATACCATGGAAAATTTATTGAAGTCGGTAGATCTAGCGGCCACTTGGTGTACCAGTCACACGTCCGCCATTCGCTTGAAAACTTGTATTGTGAAGTCGTCTACCTGGACCTTTTTTTATCGCATTCATAAAATGATGGTACTAGTGGTGACAGGGTGAGGGAAGCAATTGCAAGAATTGATGACGGTGACTGTGCGCCGGGTGCGGAGACGCAGTAACCTAACTGCGTTTGCCTCGGAACCAACAATCAACCAAACTGAATCCACACAAACCTCTTTATCAATAAATATAAGGTAAAAATAAAACTCTTTCATTATTCATTTTATCTATTTTAACATATTATATATATTGCATGTGATTGTGGGGGGCAAATGTGAAAATTGACAGATTTGATGTAGGTTAGTCGGCAAGTGGCTGGAACCGATTGTATTTTTTCCCATAAGAAGTTAACTTCGCATCTCGATATTTCGAATCTCGATCGGTATTTGTGGGAACTAATTATGATCGAGATTGGAGATTCCACTGTACAATACAATGATGAGTGATAATGAATGGTAGTTGCAGGGTCTGGTAAATGAGTTTGGAACAGTGTGCGAAAAACGGAATTTGAAGGTAAATGCGGGGAAGAGCAAGGTTATGGTCTTCGAAAGGGGTGAAGTCACAGAATATGAGGTGAAGCTGAACGGTCAGGCTATGGAGATCGTCAGCTCTTTTAACCCTCCAGCCCCGGCTATGTATTATATATATATTCCTCGAAACCCGGGTGTTTTGGCCGAAAAACGTCTAGGCTAGGCTACCGTATATTCGTTAATCAGACTGCTTCCCGCATTCCCGCGCATCCCCAAGCGTAGCTGTGTTATTTACCTGTAGAATGGCATTAAGTAGAGCTCTCTAAGTCAACTGGTTGAGCTGTGATGATGATTTCATTGGAGATAACTTTATGGCTAAAACAGCCACTTTACACCACTTTTCGATACTTAACAACAACATACAGGCACACACGAACAAGCGACGCTCTCCTTCTTGTGGCCGGAGATGCGGGGCGTCGGTCCAGCCGGCTGTTGTTTACATGCGTCGGACCGACGCCTCGCACACGAAGCTCACAGGCTTTCAACCACTGGGCGTTCAAGAGGCCTTCCGGGTACCTGTTATATGCTTTTTTATGGGCGTTCAAGAGCCCTTCCGTGGTGAGAGGGTTAAGTATCTGGGCAGTGTGTTGAGTAAAGATGGGACTGTGGATGAGGAGGTGCGGGAGAGGGTGCAACAGGGGAAGAGGGTTGTAGGAACGCTGAAAGCAGTAACAAGATATAGGGTGGTCAGTATGGAAGTGAAGAAGTCCTTGCATGACAGTGTGGTAATCCCGACACTAACTTACGGAAGCGAAGCATGGACGTTCGGGAAGAGACTCAGACCAAGAGTGAGAGCGGTGGAAATGAGTTACTTTTAGAAGTGCGTGCGGAGTTACATGGAGGGATAGACAGACTAATGAGGAAGTAAGAAGGAGGTGTGGTGTGAAGGTAGATGTTCTGGAAAGTGTGAAAAGGAACAACTTGAGATGGTTCGGCCATATGGAACGTATGGAAAGTGAGAGATTGACTAAGAGGGTGTACGAGAGCGAGGTGGAAGGACAGAGAAGGAGAGGTGCACCGAAGGAGAGGTGGAAGGATGGAGTAAGGAAGTATATGAATGAAGGCGGTGCTGGTTGGGAGGAGGGGCGTCGACTGACTGGGGTCAGAGGTGCATGGGGGTGGTTCGTTCGTGGCCACCCCTTCGGGGATCACGGCGTCAGGCAATAGATAGATAGATAGATACAGTCGGCCCTCCATTTAACGGACTTTTAGGGGGGAGGCGAAGTCCGTTAAGTGCAAATGACCCCTGAAAAGTGGTTATCCATTAATAAAATTACAAAAATTAGGTTTTCTTACCGTAGTTACATTTGCATGCTTTGCAAATACACTATGGTACACAATGCTAATATAATTGCCCAATAATGTATATAATGCTTATTGTTTGGCATTATGAGTATTGTACATATCAGTAATGGGCGAAATTGTAAATAAACCCTACTATCCTGGAGACGCCATTTGCATGTTTACATTTTGGCGTCCCTGTTCAGTCAAACAATACGGTGCAGTGTCTGTTTTGGTACGCAATACTACTGGTTTGACAACCCGTAGGGAAGGAAGGAAAACCTTCTATTTAGGAGTGGTTCCGTAGTCAATGACGAAGAGCCTATACTATATATAGGCTGAGATTCCGGGACCCGTTCGGGATTCCCCGGAGTTCTTATCACAACCGTTGCGTATATAGCATAAAAACATCCTTGGTTAGTACCCATTAAATCTTACCAAGGGCTCGTCATTGAAAATGAATACCACTAGAAATAAAATTTAAAGAAGAATCTATCATTTCAAACCTCCCGGTGCCTCAGCCCTCCAGCTGTGCTGTCGTTATGCTTCCCTTGCACGTGATGCCAGACTTTCTAGCGTGTTTATCTGCCTCAAATATTATATCAAGTTGGGCATGTGCATGGGAAGGGGAAGGTGGGAGGGAACCTTTGCGTCATTGACTACGGAACCACTCCTAAATAGAAGGTTTTCCTTCCTTCCCTACGGGTTGTCAAACCCGTAATTTAGTATTGGTTCCTTCGTCAATGATGAAGAACCTAGAATACCACGACCGGAGGTGGGACATCAGATGCTCAACGTATCCAGAGAGAACCAATTAACAGATAGGCTGACACCGGGAGAAATTCAAATTACTGTATTAGAGAAAGAAGAGGCGGGTATACTGGGAAGCCTCATAAAGAAGGAAAGATGGAAGAATAGTCATAACTTAAAATGTGTTGAGGAGAACAAGATGTAAAAATTTGTATGAACGGATGCTTTAATGTCAAAGCATCTCATACTATAATGCTCCTGAAGCTGTGCAACAAGTTAGCAAGCGCATTTCTTGCTTGCATTGGTATAAAAACCAAAAAATTAACTATTTGTTCATACTTTTGCAGTACATACAACTCGTACTTATTCCTTATAGAAGAAAACTCTTTGTCTTTGTATACTTATTTATGTTCTACCCCCCCCCCCTTTTTTATTCCTTTTGGAGATTCCGAAGGAGGAAAGGAGAACCAGACTCCTGCAGTACATACAACTCGTACTATTTACTATAGAAGAAAAATACTTTATCTTCTTACTTAGTCATGGTAGTAAAACTCTTTCAGTGTGACGCCCATTGCCTGATAGCGGTTACCGACTATTAGGCCTTCGATTTAGGGTGTAAGATAGGATCGCCAAAAGGCATCCTTGAGGTTCAATGTTATCAGTCACACGTCCTGATGAAGGAGTAGCCGTATCCGAGGCACTGTGAGCATGCAAAATCTGTAATTTTGAGTGAGGAGAGGTCTGTGCCTGGTCTCATCTTTAAGCTGTCTCGTTTGGGAACAAGAAACGTGCGGGATAGGAAAACGGTGGTTTCTTTTAGAACTGGCACTAATACCATCGGCTTTAATCATTCTTTGATTACTTCTATGACGTTTGGTGAAAGTATCATTGTATTGTTGTGCAGATCACATATGACAAGCAGCAAATCTATGTTCCTCATTTGGAACTTTATTGGGGCAATTGCAGTAATGGCTAGAGCAAATTTTGCCGCCTCTACTGCCCATTCCACCCACGGACCTTGTCCCACTCCATTGAAGGTAACATGCGAGACTGAGGGTCTGTAGCAACAGTTTCTATCTTTGTAGAACACATTGAGGAGGGACTTTATAGCATTAAGAGCAGCAAGCTTAGAGAAATCTGACCAAGGCTCCCAGGATTTTGTGGCAGAAAATATTGGGGCAGGGTTGTCCACAAAACTGAACATCAGACCTGGAAGGGAAAGGAGGCACGACTATTTCCATTCCCCACCTTTCAGCATCTTTTGCTCGCAGATAGTTTAACTCATTTACCTCGAGGACCCCGGCTTGAGGGACCTGGTAAAGTTAAGGGATACCTGTCTCCGCGTCTTCCGGAATAGGAGGATCACTGATTGGTTGTCAAACTCGGGCAGGATCATAAAGCAAAGGCATTGGCTTGTTGGGAAACCCCGGGTCCTCCTCAAGGGCACCCGAAGTGAAGGGGTTATGAATAGCCCCACCTGTCAAGGGTGGGAATCGCTACTGATTCACCGATTAGGGAACACTAGGACCAATTGACCCTGAGGGACGAGGCAGTGTGGTGGTCTTTATTCATATAAGGACAGGTTGTAAAGGAACAGTAGGTAGCGTAGAAGGCGTTAGCTTAGAGGACAGCCTAACCTGGGGAGTCAGAGACTCTTGTCTCTGACTAAACTTGGACTTAATTGCTGCTAGAACCTTTGTTTGGAACAGGGTCTCCAACTTCGTTGGGACGTGGGCAAAAGAATGTTTAGGAAACTCACGTAGGCATTATGGATAATGTCTGGGACTTAGGATATGTAACCTTTTACATCACTTCAAATATTGAGCAAAACCTAAGGCGCCCCAGCCGCAGTTATGTGGCCAATCAGATTGTGATGTTTCGCAAAGGGTGCACAGTTTGTACACTTCTTAGTAACCCACTAGCTAGCGTACAATCAACACAAGACAGATGGCGTACATACTTCGTACGCCCAAGAAGGGGGAATTTGTTGCATCTTGTGAACCCGAACCACTGCACAATGGTCGTGGCGATTACAAGAGAGAGCTGTTGCTCATCAGGCCAAGAATTAATGTTACATAATACTAGAGCAAAGAACAAAATCATGTACCGGCTCGTCATGCATAAGGCCTATGGAATGCTGAGTAGCCTGTTGGCTATATGAATGCAGTAAAAGAAGTTAGAACGGGGTAGTATATCAGCTGTATCTTATATAAAGATAGATTAGAGTGGGATAGTCGATGGTTATCATTAATATGATTAGAGTATCCCCCCCCCCCCTTTCTCTCATTCGTGGTTCTACATTGAGAACCCAAGGTGAAGACTTTTAACAGCGACTCAACAAGAAATTACGTTGGGTAACACCTGGCGGTGAATAGCCTATTGGCTATATGAATGCCGTAACAGAGGTTATAGTAGAGTAGCGTATCTGCTATCTCTTATATAAATTCATTGTCCTCCATTGAGAACCTATGGGAAAGATGTTTATCATTGACCCGGAAAGACACGCCGTTGGGCAGCACCCGGAGATGGAGGTGAAGCCCGAAGACCTTCATAGCAACCCGATCGGGAATACGGAACCGGAGAGAGTGGACCGTAGCTAAGAGTCGAGGTCTATTTCAGTTCAATTCAATTCGAGAGACTGTAATTGCAATTTGCAGTAACTTAAGTTATAACAATGGAATAATAATAATAATAATAATAATCAGTAGATTATCAACAGGGGAAGAGGGTTGTAGGAACGCTAAAAGCAGTAACAAGAAATAGGGTGGTCAGTATGGAAGTGAAGAAGTCCTTGCATGACAGTGTGGTAATCCCGACACTGACTTACGGAAGCGAAGCATGGACGTTGGTTGAGAGACTCAGACCAAGAGTGAGAGCAGTGGAAATGAATTACTTAAGGAGTGCGTGCGGAGTTACATGGAGGGATAGACAGACTAATGAGGAAGTAAGAAGGAGGTGTGGTGTGGAGGTAGATGTGCTGGAAAGTGTGAAAAGGAACAACTTGAGATGGTTCGGCCATATGGAACGTATGGAAAGCGAGAGAATGACTAAGAGGGTGTACGAGAGCGAGGTGGAGGGACAGAGGGGGAGAGGTAGACCGAATATGAGGTGGAAGGATGGAGTGAGGAACTACATGAACGAAGGCGGTGCTGGTTGGGGGGAGGGGCGTCGACTGACTGGGGACAGAGGTGCATGGGGGCGGTTCGTTCGTGGCCACCCCTTCGGGGATCACGGCGTCAGGCAATAGATAGATAGATAGATAGATTATCAATGTCACCGGAGGTCCGTTGGGTACCCGGTATCCGGACACCATTGGTTAGTCCGTGTATATCAATTCAATATTGGGCTTATAATAGTGATAGTATCCGGAGGAAGCTTTCCTCCTCATCTGTCCCTAATAGCCCACTGGGGCACAGGAGTCCCGCCGACTCCAGGGCTCGAAGTTTCCGAACTATATCCATGTCAGAAGTGCTAACATAAGTAAGCAGGAACCTTTTAGCACCTGGCTTATACTGTATATTGAAAAATGAAGTGAAGCCATCGAAAAACTTCATAATATAATTTCAATATTTGGCTTATGATAGGGATAGGACCCGGAGGAAACTTTTCCTTTATAGTTCAATAATAGCCCACACTATTGGCACCCAGCATATACATTGAAAAATTACAAATGAAGTAAATCCACCGCAAAACTTCATATAATACTTATATCTAGGAAGATACTAATCTATCTCTTGTGCTGTAACTTTCAGTAGAGTGAGGCTCTGAGCTATAGCCTATTGGCCACTTCCGCGCTCGATATGACGAGCATGAGAAAACTTCATAATATCGAGCCAATATTTGGCTTAAAAATAGGAATAGTATCCGGAGGAACATTGTTCCTTATAGGTCAACAATATCGGAACCATTGGCCCCCCCCTTATATGTTGAAAAATGAAGTAAATCCCTCGAAAAACTTCATAATATAATATTTATATATCTACTGTATACTGTATATCTATATAGGAAGAGATCATCTATCTCTTATATTATAAAATTCAGTAGTGATGCTCGAGCTAGGCCTATTGGCCACTTCCGTGATCGTGCGCTCGCTTGAGAAATAAACTTTCACTTCATCCCAAATGTTTAGTAATACCTGAGTCGCCCCCGCTGCTGTTATATGGCCACTCGGATTGTGGTAGTGTTACACGAAGAGTGCACAATTTGTACATTTTTTAGGAGCCCACTTAGTCAATGTACGATTCACACAAGACATCTGGCGTACATACCTCGTCAGTTGTGGCTCAGGTGAGGGGGCGGAGATTACTGAGGAGAGCTATAGCCCACCTATCAGAAAAAGGGCCAAGAATCAATGTTACATAATATAAGAGCAAAGAACCAAAGCATGTACCAGTTCCTTATGTATAAGGCTCATGCAATGTCGAGTAGCCTGCTGGCCCTATGAATGTTTTAAAGAATTTAGAGTAGGGTAGCATATTCGCTACATCGTATATAAGAATGGATTTAAGTGGGATAGTCTATAGGCTATCATAAATGCCACTGGAGTACTCTCCTCCCTTCTTTTTCCATTCGTTGTTCTACATTGAGAACTCGGAGGGAAACGTTGGTCCTTAATTTAACCGGAACCTTTTGGTACATCGGATGTTTGTTTCTGAAGGAAAACATAGCCCCCCCCCCCGGAGTACCCGGAGTACTTGGAGGAAACTCTCGTTCCTTAATTTAACCTGAACCTCATGGTTCCTTGGTTTTCAGTATTACCCGGAGTACCCGGAGTATTTGGAGGAAGCTATCGTTCCTTATTTGAATCTGAACCTCTTGGTTCCTGGGTTGTCAGTGTTTACCCGGAGTACCCGGAGTACTTGGAGGAAGCTATCGTTCCTTATTTTAATCTGAACCTCTTGGTTCCTGGGTTGTCAGTGTTTACCCGGAGTACCCGGAGTACTTGGAGGAAGCTATCATTCCTTATTTTAATCTGAACCTCTTGGTTCCTGGGTTTGTCAGTGTTTACCCGGAGTACCCGGAGTACTTGGAGGAAGCTCTTGTTCCTTAATTTTAACCTGAACCTCTTGGTTCCTGGGTTTTCAGTATGTACCTGGAGTTCAGTATTGCTGCGAGTACCCTGAGTACCCCTAGTACCCGGAGTAGGCCTACTTGGAGGAAGCCTTGTTCCTAAATTTAACCTGAACTTTTTGGTTCCCTGGTTTTCAGTAGTACCCGGAGTACCCGGAGTATTCGGAGGAAGCTCTCTTTCCTTAATTTAACCTGAACTTATGGTTCCTTGGTTTTTGTATTACTCGGAGTACCCGGAGGAAGCACTCGTTCTTGGTTTTGTTGGTGTTTTGTGCACCTGGAGGAAAACTTTGTTTCTCCATGTAACCGGAACTTCTTTGTGCATCGTTTTTTTTTTTTTTTTTTTTTTTTTTTTAATTGTTCCTCGGTTTCCTTGAAACCATTTAGTACCCGGAGGTCTAAAACCCTGAGACCCGGAGAGAACGGAGGGACACAGGAGCCCCGCCGACTCCGGGACTCGAAGCATGCAATTGTATAGGGTTAGTTGGTGCTCTTGCACTGGAGGAAACTTTGTTGCTCAATTTGTTCACATGCAAACTCATTCTATTTTAAGAAATTAACACATAATTGTGTTGGTGCTCTTGCACTGGAGGAAACTTGTTGCTCCATTTGGTTTCATGCAAACTCTTTCTATTTAAGAAATTAACATATAATTGTGTTGGTGCTTATACTTTATTTACTCGAAACCATTTAGTACCCAGAGTTGTAAACCCGGAGACCCGGAGAGAACGGAGGGACACAGGAGGCCCGCCGACTCCGGGACTCGAAGCATGCAAATTGTATAGGTTTAGTTGGTGCTCTTGAACTTGGTCATGCAAACTCTTAGGAATCATTGGTATCGAAGCACTTCATAACATATTACTCATATAGGAAGAGAATAATTGGTCCCTCATGTAAAATTCAGTAGAGAGAAGCCGAGCTAGCTAGGCCTATTGGCCGCCCACGTGGACACTTGCCCGAGGTGGCGAACAAAGCATGGCCTTATAAATAAGTACTGGTACAAGAATGGGACATATAAGGGAATCAATAAGTCTAGCTAAGACCCTATCAGCTCGAAGTAATGCTAGAAGCATGCAAACTATAAAGTGAAGCGACTTATAAAAGTGAAGCGACTTTGAAAAATTTAATACTACAGTAGTAGAATTTCAGGAAATAAAGAAAACTTGAATTAATAATATCCTTAGAGTTCAACGTGTATCCTGAGGGCACACGAATAAGATGAATAATAGCCTACGATAAGTAAATAATTAAATGCAAGCATTGTATAGGATATAGCCTAATATAACAATAATCACTTACTACGACGAACAACAAATATTAAGAATGGCGAGGCAGTATCCATATACTTTCGGTGTGGACAGGCGTGGACGGTGGCCCTCTGAAACATACAGGGCGATTACTCAATTCATGTTTGGACCTAACTCAAATAATATATAACAAGGACTCACTAGGAGTAAGAAAGCCAGGCAAACGCTGAGACGCCCAGAGCAAGGCGGCACACGTCCGACTCGCCTGGATCACAACCGTAAAGAGGCAGATAAACACACTAGAAAGTCTGGCATCACGTGCAAGGGAAGCATAACGACAGCACAGCTGGAGGGCTGAGGCACCGGGAGGTTTGAAATAATAGATTCTTCTTTAAATTTTATTTCTAGTGGTATTCATTTTCAATGACGAGCCCTTGGTAAGATTTAATGGGTACTAACCAAGGATGTTTTTATGCTATATACGCAACGGTTGTGATAAGAACTCCGGGGAATCCCGAACGGGTCCCGGAATCTCAGCCTATATATAGTATAGGCTCTTCGTCATTGACGAAGGAACCAATACTAAATTGTAGCCTACTATTTTGGATACTACCAAAGTATTCATAGTTCGTAATATTTTATGGGATAAAAAAAAAGCAATATCAAAGTGTGTTTTATTTATTACAATAATACCCAATAATACCATAATATATTATGTGGATGCAAATTTGTAGCCTACGAAATAGAAAAAACTAAAAGGTGACGATATTGTTACTGTACCGAAAGTTCAGTGTACCGGACCGTTGTATCGTAGCGTCAGGCCAAAACGTAAACATGCAAATGGCGTCTCCAGGATAGTAGGGTTTATTTACAATTTCGCCCATTACTGATATGTACAATACTCATAATGCCAAACAATAAGCATTATATACATTATTGGGCAATTATATTAGCATTGTGTACCATAGTGTTTAGTTTTAGATTCGGTCGAGGCGATGGTGGGAGGCGGACTCATTGTTTGAGGCTCCGGCATATTATCATGGGCACGATTAAATATCACGGAATTTCGAATACATACTGAGCGAGCGAAGAGAGGAAGGACTAGTGAAGTGTTTGGAAGATAAATTAGTGTGGTGGAGGGGTGATATATATTGTGAAAAGAGTAGTGTAATCAACAGGTCAGCTGGAGTTGTAGTGATTGTAAACAAACATGGCGGACGGAACGGTGGGAATTTCGGAGACGGAAGAAAGGTTAGGACGGTTTCGTGGGTTTAGGAGCACAGATAAGAAGGTAGAAGAGATTATTAATGTTGTGAAGAATTTGAAAAAGTGGAAGAGTGATACGGAGAAGTGGAAGGGGGACATTGGTGAGAAAATCAAGGTGTTGTGCGAACTATGTGGTGCGTCGGGTGGGGCAAGGAATAGGCTTAGTGAAGGAAGCGAATGTAGGCCTATTTCGGAAGTTAATAATAACCTAGAGATGATTCTAAAAAGGGTAGAGGATTTGGGAGCAGAGAATATGGCATTAAAGGAGCAGCTGAAGGAATACGAAGGACTATTCAAGGAAGTGAAGGAGTCAACTGCATGGACGGTGGTAGGTGAACAGAAAGTTAAGGATATGGAGGAAATTGTGAAAGAACAAAAGGAGGAAATTAATAAGACAAAAAAAAGTTTTGAGAGTGCAGTCGTAGGTGTCATGAAGAACAAGGAGAGTGTCGTGAGGGAGGCCATGGACAGGGATAGAGGTGTAATCATGCATGGAGATATAGAGGCTCATATTTAATAGGGCCCCTCCATCATTGACGACTTCGCCTATTAATAGTAATAGTCTCCATTCAACATCCTGCACCAGCATTTTGAATAGCCCGCGCGGAAGTATCATGGAGTATTCGTCATAAGTGTACGCTTAATTCCCTTATGGGATCGTCATTTTGATCGGGTACCCTACAGAAAAAAACTCTGTAAAAAAGAAAAAAGAAACATAACTTAATATCTGTTATCATATGACTTGCCATATGCGTGGATTTCTCATGTTTCGCTTCCCCGACACCAGGCCCTCTAGCGGCCATCTTCGTCCTTCCTACTTCCGCGGCCTTACGATCAACAGGGCTCGCGCCGTGTCCGCTTCATTCGACGTTCGCAGAGCTTCTATTGAGTCCTTACTCATTTGTATACATCTGTGTTGTAGTAACAAGGTTTAGATTAGCTAGCACGGCTGCCAGATTGGTATGTCCGCAGGAAGTGTGTGTTAAAATAGGGTACCATTGTCACAGGCGTCTACGGATCCCAGATCGTCGTACCGCGTGTGTTATTGTTGTGATACGCCTTTAGCTGTTGTGTTTACTTAGATAGGAGGCTACCACTCTACAAGGCATGATACAGACTGTCAATATTGAGGAAAGTACATGCCATATTCTTCAGATACCAGCAAAAGCTCTGGTTTAACCCTCCAGACCCGGGCCCTCTAGCTCGCGACTGTACTGTGGTACCGGGGGTTTTTACGATTTTTGGGCTATGTTAACTCATCTGTAATTCAATAAATATGGCATGTAATGTTATGAATAAAAAATTAAAATGTTCCACAAACCTTCCTCTGCAGAATGCCGTTGAGTAGAGGTCTCTAGCCCCAGTGGTTGCATAATGGTGAGCGCAGGAAGACGAGTGATTTTCGGCGGAAAATTCTTCCCGCGTTCGGATGCGTCGTCCCGGCCACGGCTACCACGCACCAAGCCACTCGTCACGCCAGAGTGTTTATATCCCATAGACGATTTTAGTGATTGATATTGAGAATGTGATGTTTATTTGATATTTTTATAGTTATTTTGAGGCCAATTATATAAAGTATGTGTATTAGGGTATCACTGTCACTAATATTGCTCATTTTCACTCGATACCTTACGTTTTATTAGTAATTGAGGTAGGTTATTGTTATATTAGGCACTGATTATTCGTTATCACAGGTGTTTATTATACTTTGGCCATCAAATATTATGTCTTGTGTCACTTTCACTTTGGTAAATATGCTTTAGAGAGTGTCACTGTCACTGATAATGCTCATTTTCACTCGATACTGTACGTTTTATTAGTAATCGAGGTAGGTTATTGTTATATTAGGCACTGATTATTCGTTATCACAGGTGTTTATTATACTTTGGCCATCAAATATTATGTCTTGTGTCACTTTCACTTTGGTAAATATGCTTTAGAGAGTGTCACTGTCACTGATAATGCTCATTTTCACTTGATACTGTACGTTTTATTAGTAATTGAGGTAAGTTATTGTTATATTAGGCACTGATTATTCGTTATCACAGGCGTTTATTATACTTTGGCCATCAAATATTAGGTCTTGTGTCACTTTCACTTAGTTATATGCTTTGTAAACGTTTTATATACAATTTATTGTCTTTTTTCACTGATTTATATATTTCTATAGGTTCTAATCATATGAATGTCACTTATTATATACATATGTGTCACTTTCACATATTATTATGGTGTAATTGTATCAATTTTCTCATAATACATGACTTTTGTATTACAATAAATTGTTTTACTTCCACTTTTTGCCTATATATATACTGTACATATTGTCACTGTCTTTGGCACTTTCACTATGATTATTAGAACTCCTGCTTGGAGTGGTAATCAAAAAAGCACCCTTCAGGACAGAGTGCCACCTTGCACTCCACACACTCCATGGTGGACTTTTTCTCTGACGTCGCCCTCAGCCTGGTGTTGTAGCAGACATAACACCGCTTCTGCTGCTTTCTTCCTGCTTGTGTCAGAGGCAGGGAAATGAGCCTGTGCATATTCATGTAATATGCACAGTGCAAGCGGTCAGTAGCGGCAGGCCCAGCATGTGGCACTGCCCTCTGTGGCGTAGCATACTTCTCCAGGAGCTCCTTCAACACCTGCTTTTGGAACCTCCGCAGGCTATTGAACTTCATGGGTGTGTTCACATTCCGAAGCTTGTATATATTGTAGGCATTCAGAATGGACATGTCCACCATGTGCAGAAAGAACTTCTTGTACCATCTGCACGAGGTATGCAGACAGTCAATGAAGCCTATATGCATGTCGGACTTGTCCACCAGCCTCATGTTGATGTTGTAGTCCATGACAGCATCGGGCTTGGTCACCATGGCCTGGGTGCGGCGATCCACCTTGCCAGTCTCCACCATTTCCCCCTTGTGGACAGTGGTCAGGAGGTTGACCTTCCACTGGTCGTGCCAGTGAATAGCCAGAATGGGCCCCGACTTCTTCCTGAACACATCGCCTTTATTGGTCTTTGGAGGGAAAGGTGGCATGCCCTTCCTTCTCCCTCGTACTGTGCCTACAGTCCCCGTCTTGCACTCATGCAGGTACTTTGAGAGAGTGGGGGACGTGTAGTACTTGTCCGTGAAGAGGACGTGATTCTTGTGGAAATAGCGGTCCATCATGGCTTGCACCACTGCTCCGCCAAAGCCAATGAGGGGGTCCACAAGCACGTCCCCTTCCTTCCCGCTGTAGACCAGGAAGTCCAGGACATAGCCAGTTCGGCAGTCGCACAGCACAAAGAATTTGATGCCAAAGCGATGTCTTTTTGAGGGGATGTACTGCCGGAAGCTGAGCTTTCCCCGGAACAGCACAAGAGACTCGTCAATGACGACCTTGCAGAAGGGCTTGAAATAGGGGGTTGTAATCTTCCCCGTCAGCCACGTCTTGCCACTGGAAAACGTAAAATGGGTCTTGGCGACGCTGACGAGGAGCTCCAGCTGGTGATCCAGCACGCCCACGGCCAACTCGGGAGGCGCGCGCCCTAAGGCGGGCAGGGCGGCGGCCAGGGCGGGCCACAGCGGGCCACAGCACGTCGCCCCCGGGCGAAGCGGATGGGTTGAGGGTCGTCCATGTCCATGTAGTCGTCGTCGTCGTCAGAGTGGTCAGCTTGCCCTGACGGTGGAGCTACATAATCATGGCCAGAGTCTTCTGAGAGGTGCCCTTCATCGTCAGTGGTCCCCACATAATCTGGCGGGGAACGAGTGATGCGTGGGCGGCGTGCGGGTGGGCGAGGTGGGGAAGGAGTGGCAGGTGAGGCTATGTCCCCCCGAGGTCCTGGGCTCCTTGGCCTGCGACGAGTGGCAGAAAGCAATGCTTCACTGTCACTAGGCCCAGGTATTGGTGATGCGAGCTCAAAGACTTCGTCAGGAACATATGTTGACGGCTGGAGAGGTGGGGAGGACCGTGGGGAAAGTTGCGGGGGCGTATGGCTGGGGCCGGCAGGGGTGGACGCCGCGGGAGCCTCGAACAAAGCCCGCCTACTTTTCTGTCCTTTTTTGACATATTTCCTGCCTTTCCCCTTTTTGGTAGCAGTATGTCTCCTGTCGGGGGACCTAGGAGGCAAATAGGCCGAAAGTGGGGGGTTCTCAACCCTTGGCAGTGGTGGGGATGGTGGGGAAGAATGCGGGGCGCCCGGGTCATCTTGGGTGGCTTGGGGAGATAAGGGAGACAATGGCAGGCGAGATAAGTCACCACGCTCACCCTCACTCACAGCCTCATCCTCACCAAGTCTTTTGGCTTCTTCCCTGGCTGCCGCGGCCGCCTTTTCAAGTATCTGCTTCTTATAGAAACGTAGCTTGAAAGGCGATTTAGCTGGCGAAGGGCTTGGAGTCGTGTCACTCAACTGAAACTTGGAGAGTGACCTTGAACTCTCCCACTCACTCACTTTCCCCACTTCACTGTCTTCAGCTAAAACAGCTTCTGCGAAAGCTGCTACATCACCTTCATCACTCTCATCATTCTCATGTTCACTCGCAAATCCCACGAATTGAGCTTCTTTGTCACTCTCATCGCCATAATCACTCGACTGATAATTAGCCGATTTATCACTGTCTTCATCGTCAACATTATGCACTTCATCAGCACGCTCATATATTCGTAATGTCTGCTCAATAGCTCCAGGAGATAACACATTTAGGCGGTGGCGTCTGCGTAAGACGCGACGAGCTTGGGCGGGCGTCGTAGGGAGCACGGTATCGGACACAGCGGAATCACTATTTGGCGTACTATCCATGATGGCGTCGGGGTAGATATTGTTGTTGTGGCGTAGTTAACGTCTGGTGGCGCCAGCTACCCCCCACGATACCAAAAATTTACGCTCGCCATTCGAAAGCATGTACGCAAGCATTCGGAGCCTCAGAGCCCGTCCGGGTTGCGCGGGCCGTGTTTGTTATGGGTTTCTCAGAGCCCAACCGGGTCTGGAGGGTTAAGGGTGTCTGCACGTGGTGCTCCACCTTCCAGGGTTCGTGTTTTGCTTGGGCCCCTTGGGTGGGCCTCCCTTATTGGTGTGCTGCTGCCGGGTGTCGGAGCGTCGTCTGCCAGGATGTTCTTCGTACCTCGTGGTCAGCCTAGTTAGGGGTCTCCGGCGTAGGCTTCAGGTAATTTAGGTTTCTAAATTCTCTGTCATTATGTTATGCCTATGTACGCCCTATTATACGTTCATGCATGAGGGCATGTTCTTTTGGGGTAAGGGAGACGTCCCTATATGTCATTATATTACTGTGTATGTGTGGGACTTCGGTTAATGGGGATGTGCCAACCCCATTTCCCGGTAGTTTTTGTCTGTTCCGGCGGCCCCGTGCGGTGGGTCCAGGTTATCCGTCTCTAACGGTTAGGAACATTCAGAATATCCCGGCGTGGTTTAGCTGAACCACTCTCTCCCGGCGGAATTGCATTCCTAGCAGTGCTACAAACTCGGCCCGCCGAGTTAACTCACCCTGACTGACCCAGTGGCACGTTGAGACTTTATCGCCTTCGGCGCCACGAGTCGAGTGTACAAGAAGTGATAAGATTAGTTTTGCAAACTTTCTCATTTATGATCAGACACTAACAAAAGGTCAAGGGACCTGTGGCTCTCATCACAGGTAAGTAGTTGAAAGTCAGCTAGACGGATCCGGCGGAAGGTTAGAGTAGTGATACACTATAGCTAATTTTCCGGCGGATTCGGGTTAGGATGTTTAATACCTCACAGGTTATCCTTATGAGCATTGATTCCTGGAAAAAATTTCCAGGCCCCAGAGACTGCTTCTCCGGCGGAGTTGGACAACTGATCCCGGCGGTGGGGGGAAACCTCTCATTAAGGCACCATGCCTAGATTTGAACTATGCGTTACTCCTACCTGCTCCCTTTTGCCTATTTTTGCTCACAAACTATGCATAAAGTGTGTAAAGTGTTTAGATCGTTCTAGAGGCTTGTGGTTATCTAAACGATGCTCTATTTGCTCTGAGTTAAAAACCGCCTTAGTGGCTAAGAAAGACTTATCGTGCCTGGCAGCATTACACGAGATTTAAGCCACATTTAATTCTTATGCAAAGGACACGGCCCATAAGGCACTTCACTGCGATGACGAAGTTCTATGGGAGAATCTCATTATTAAGTCACCACTGGTTAAACCCGGTTCCTCCAAATCTGTACGACCCAAAGCCAAATCGAAAGCCCTCAGCAAAGAGGTACCGTAAAGTGGGGTTACTTCGGACTTGGGTCATAACTTCGGACATCGGCGATAATAAGTAATTAGCCATTGTTATTATAATGTAAGGGTGGATGGGACTCGTTAGCCTTGGTCGGCAACTCATCTAGGGGAGACAACCTTATACAAATCCGGGTGGATGGGACTCGTCTGCCTTGGTTGGCAACCTGTCTAGGGGAGTAAACCTGATACAAATCCGTACTGCTTACCTAAGGGTAAGGCAGGTTAGTGGATGGATTAGCCGAACATCACTAGAAAAATAGTGCTAACAAGATACACAGAGGGCCTCGGAGTTGGACGGATCCTAAATTGAGTGGTCAATCCTGTAAGTCCTTCACTAAACTGGCTCGGGTTGTCCCTCTCACAGGGAATAGGTCCGCTTGGGGGCATTCTGTGTATGGCCACCCTCGTAAGGGGAGTAAGGCGTCCGGCAATAGATAGATAGATAGATAGATTATATAACGGAAACGATTGTTTTTTTTTGTGGGGTCCGTTTAGAGAAATGGCAAAGGAAGAGCATGTAAAAGTCCTAGAGAACTGACATAAGTATATGTACACTAAAAAAATATTATATATGTGACGAAAATATGTAAATTTTTCGCTACCCTGCCAAACTCTATCACCAAACTCTATCACCCCCAGGGCGGGTGCCCAACCCCGAAAGGAGTTGAAATAGGGGAGCTATCCCCCCGCCAAAGGCGGCTTTCTAGGGCCTTTCCTAGCTGATGCTGAGAGGATTGGGTTCTAGTCATGCGGTGATGGGCTGGTCTATCCGAGTGAGAACTGAGCGATCTCTGCCATACCCATAGCTTACTCTGACTGTTCCTTTTACTTATATATCTTCTAGATCTCAAGTGGCGGCGTCTTTTCCGTGGATTGACCTCCCTACTGCCAACCTAGAAGTTGGCAGATTCGGAGCCAAAGCGTCACATTTTTCCCTTGCCCCTCAACTTTCCCTTCATAATTGCTGAGGGGCACAGGGCCTTGGGTGGGGCTTTGGTTTCCTGGGCGTTTCCGCACCCTCCTTAGCTCCCTGCCTTGGAGTGGCTTCGGTCACCCGGGCTTTGTTAGTGGTAAGCAGGGAGAAATTTGTGGGGGCGCTCGTTTGTGGCCTTGGCCTTGCTCGAGACCTTGGGGCTGTTCGGCCAGACAGCCTGGGAAACAACAACAACAACAACAACAACTCTATCACCCTGAAGAAATTTGTTTGTATAAATGATGTTGTGACTGATATAATTTTGTAGTAACATTACCAGAGACAACATCCACCAAAGGAAATTTGTTACACTTGTATAACGCTCTAGCTAGAACACTATCATTTAACCGATTGTGTTTTAAAAAAAAAACATGGTAACTTCGGACATGGAACAAAACAATCGTTTGTTATTATTTGCCCTATGAAAATCATTCATAATACTTGTCCAACATTAACATGGTGGTAAAAGATCAAATAATCATTCTCTGAGTCCAAAAACCCATAAAAATATGATAATATGCTAACCGATTTATGTATTTCGGATAATTCTGGATATATAATATATATAAATTAGGAGAGGCATATACAGTATCTTGTCCAAAAAAAAAATTATCTGCCGAAAGAAACACCAACAAATACGTTATACCTATAAAAATGCTCAAATTCATAAAAGTGTATATGCAGTGATATAGTATACATACCTATATATTTTCACTAGGCCTAGTTAATTTTCGAGTTATTGATTTGACAGCATTGGTTATTTTTCCTGTTCAATATTTTCTAAGAGTGAGCTCAATGCCTAACGAGAACAGATCCAAACAGAATATATGTTAAACATCGTATATATCCCCCTCCTATACTGATTATACAGGCCTAAAAGTATTGACTGTACATTTTCCACTATAACATCGGACAGGAATAAGCAGCAATAATAAAATATTCATATAAAATAGTAGGAGCCGAAAAATGAATTAAATAAGGCCACGAACGTACGTCCGAAGTTCTCCTCCATTTGTCCAGAGTTATCCCAGCTTTCTTGGCAATCATTTTCCATAAGAAATCACCGTATGTCCGAAGTTACCCATACATGTCCGAAGTTATCAAATTTTCAAGCAAACTTCGGACATCATTTAGGATAAGTATAGCTCTCTTATTATGGGGGATAATTTTAGGAGGCTTCCTGGATTACGGCACACTATCGCCATACATCACTTGACCTAGTTAAATCTCTATAATGTGTTTACACTCAGGAGAAATTGTTAAAAAACATCGAAAAATGTCAGAAATTACCCCATTTTACGGTAGTGAGTAGTAGCAGTGAGAGCGAAGTCACCGAGGTTCCCCCCTCTGACCGTACCAAGAGGAGACGCTCGCCCTCCCCACGGCGGAAATCGAGGTCAAGGTCGAAGTCCCCCCGCAAACACTCGCCACTCTACCTCGGACTCTTCCCGGTCTCACAAACGCCGGAGAGAGGACTATGAGGATACGACGAGCAGCCGGCAGGACACTCCTCAGCCGCCGCATCCTACCTCCCCCCCCCCCCCCCCAACACGCCTCTACGTGATTCGGGGGAATCGGAAATAGGATCGGATATATTGGAATCTATACCTAGTCATGAACAATCATTGAGTGTGCCTCCTAATGTTACTTTTGCCATTCCAAAATTGAATTTTGTTCCCCGTAGTGTTAGGTCGACAGGACCGAGTAGGGTTCTAGCCGACCAGTACAAGGGTTATCCGGCGGGGTCCCATTTCAGCTCTCAAGTGACTCAAGACTCCCAGCCCGTGGTGGCAGGGGGTTATTGGCGTCAGTCTGAACCCTTTCTTTTTAACGTCATTCCTGAACAAACTGAGGACGGTAACATAGAGATGTTACCATCATCAGTGCCAGATTTGCCATGGCCCCCGGCGGATAACGAAGTAGAGAGACAAGAGAATTCGGAGCAGAGTGAGGAGCCGGCGGATGGTGTGTTCTCCCCGGCTCCTCAGTCTCTCCCAGGTAATGATTCTGAGGCTAGTTCCCACTCATCTAAAGACTCTCATAGTAAATGGATGACTTCGGATCAGATAAGTGAGTTATTGCATAAAGTTATGCAACATGATCAAACCCCTGCCTCTTCGGATCCCCCGGTCAATATCTCAGCTGCGCCCCCTAGCACTTCTGTTGTCAGACCCCTAAATCCTCCTGAATTCATTCCTTCTTGTCCAACTCCGGTGGTAGCCTCGTCTCCAGGCACTACAGTGCCGGTGACGCTAGCTATGTCCACCCTGAGGGTTGTTGCTGATGTCCCCCCACCTCCCTTAGATAAGGCACCTCTGAGGAAGGGCCCCATGCCCCTCCTCTATGGTGCTGACTGCTCTTGGGTACCTGTGTTACCAGAGAATCCCCTTTTAGCTCAACCGTCGGTGTCAGGGGACCCCCCAGTTCCCGGCGAGTGGTCCATTGAGATCAATAAGACCCGTAAATTTAGGGCTAAAGACGAGGCAGGGAGGGTATTGGATGTACTGATTAAGGGTGTACCAAGTTCGTACAACCCGTCTTATTTTGTGTATTCAGCCGCGCTGGCCATTCCTCCCGCCGCATCTGCACGACTATTTGCCGATTGGTCTAAGGCTGATGGCATCAACGATGTCAAAGCCTTGAATGCTCTTACGCCGGAGTTGGCTACAACTCCGGTCCTTGACCACACGCATACTCCGGTCCTGCAGATGGGGCAGGTAGGAGTAGGCCCTTGGGTAGATTGGGAGTTAGAAGCTCAAGTTTTTGCTGCTACTATTACCTCAAAATCTTCTCATCAGATTCCCCAGGAAAATCATGCTTATTTTTCTTTGCCGGTAGCCAAAGCTGAAGGAGTGTCATCAGACTTACTTACATTTCTGGCGGCACCCAAAGTGTCCTTGCATGCCCTTGATGAACCTTTCCCCCCCCCCCCCCCCCCGGCTGCTCACCTGGAGAGGGATTTTAAGTTACGAAATAAGACCTACCGGATGTTCTCTCAATACAGTAAACTTCCGTTAATCCGAAGGGCAGCGGACCGGCCCTCGTTCGGATTAGTGGATTTTTCGGATTATCGGACTTTACCCCTATGAACCTGTGTATAACGAAAACATTGAGACATTAGGCCACCCAAATGACACAATGGTGCACACACACATATCATATGTTCATGAAATCACTTCAAAAGTTTACCATTGTCATTGTAGCCTATTACCTACTTCAAAACATTCAGATTAATGGTCAAAGGAATCTGCTGATATAAACGTCTTCTTCTTCTTCCGTCTACTAGCGAGTTTGTCTTGCTCTTGAAGATCAGATGTGGTTCGGGAAGTAATGCCTTAACAACGGCACTTCCCTGAGAGGTTCTTGTAATTTTCCTTTTGTGATTTTCCTTTTGTGACGTGCTCTGTTATATTATATTGTATTGAAAGCACCCTTGTCTTGTTGTCTTGAAAGCACCCTTGGGATGCTCCGATCACTGAACTATAAATAGTAGCGTATCGGAACGTCCAAAGGTGCGTTTTTAAGCTCAAGACTAATACGTCCAAAGGTGCGTTTTCAAGCTCAAGACTGAATGCGCTTCCAGAAAATGCGGTGCAAGCCAGTAGCGCATCGGAGCGTCCCAAGGATGCGTTCAAGAGCAAAACAAACTCTCTAGCAGACGATGTGGAAGAAGAAGAAGAAGAAGGTGTTTACGTTTATATCAGTAGCTTCCTTTGACCATTAATCTGAATGTTTTGAAGTAGGTAATAGGCTACAATGACAATGGTAAACTTTTAAAGTGAATTCATGAACATATGATATGTGTGTGCTCCATTATGTGTCATTTGAGTGGCCTAATGCCTCAAAAAGGGGACTTTGGGACTTCTTGAAATTCGGACCATCGGGTGAATTCGGATTTGGCCTCAAATTGAAAAATTCGGAGATTCGAATCATCGGTCGTCGGATTAACGGACTTTTACTGTACTTGGTGAGTCACCAAGTAGCCGCCTCTCTTTCACGTACAATCTCGGCCATAGCTGACCCCCAAATTAGAAAAGCTACTGAGCTGTCTCGAAGACTCTTGCTTCAAAACTTCATTCAGTCACTAGGGGACATTAGAATTGCAATCTTAGAAGCGGTTCGAGCCCGCCAAGATCTGAGAGTCCATCTGGTGAAGAAGTTGCCGGCGGACATAGGTCGCCGGGTAACTCTCTCCCCGGTACTTACTGCCACCCTCCTTAACTCTGACACTTGGAGTCTAGTGTTTAATATGGTGAGTGGGTGGAAGCAGGTTACCTCCCAAGCTAGGAAGGACCCGGCTAAGAAGCCCTTTCATAAGTCAAAGGGCAGTAACAAACCCCAAGCTAAACAAACACCAAGGGACCCCAGACCACCTCCTCAGCAGGGAGGTAATCAGCACAAACCCAAACAATAAACAGTCTGGGTATAAGGGTAAGACCCCCTACAAAGGTACTCAGGGCCCAGCATCAGCCAAAACTAGTCAAGCGTCCGATACCAACCCACCTCCCCCTCCAAAAAACTAGCCACTCATACTCTCCACATTCCAGTGCCGAGCTCAAAGATACAAGATTGGAGAGTTGCCTTGAAGGACGAGCCCCGGTTGCACCTGGGTTCGTTCCATTCATCCCGCTCAGCCTGGCCCAAGCGTACCTGGGCCAGGAAGGTAGTGAGCAAAGGTATCACCTGGCAGTGGCGCCGGCGGCCTCGACTGCGTCAGCCGCGGGAATATACCAAAGTGTCTCAGGAGGAGGAGGCCCTACTGCAGGAAATGATTGCCAAACAGGTCCTTATTCCGGTCAATGCCAATCAACCAGTGTTCACGTCAAGACTCTTCTTAGTGCCAGAAAGGGACAGTGTGCAGATGCGACCAGTTCTAGATCTCTCGCACCTGAACACCTTTATAGAGAATTCACCCTTCAGGATGTTGACTGTTCAGCAACTCAGACTCGCACTTCCTCCGCAAGGTTGGATGTGTTCGATCGATCTCAAAGATTCCTATTGGCATGTCCGTATAAACAAGAGGTTCCAAAAATTCATCGCTCTGAGGATCCGGCACAAGACTTATGTCTTTCAAAGGATGCCGTTCGGGTTGAACCTAGCACCGAGAGTATTTACCAAACTCGTCCGGCAAGCTCTTTTACCCCTGTTAGTTCGCGGCATACAAGTGTTTTGGTATCTGGACGATTGGCTAGTAGTGGCAAACTCTTTGGAATTATGTCAAGACCATGTAAACCAAGTGTTAACTCATGTACAAAACCTAGGGTTCAAAGTGAACTTGGCAAAGTCTCACCTTGTCCCCGCACAGACTATTCAGTGGTTAGGGCTGATCTGGGACACCGTCGCTCTGACTCTTACTCAGAGTGTGGACAACCGCGGCAGATTTCGCAAGAAACTGTTCCGGTTTCTCCACAGTCTGGATACGACCAGGAAAACGTGGGATTCCCTGATCGGTTCTCTCAACTGGGTTCAATTAACTGTCAAGTTGGGCCGATTGAAAGCCAAACGATTAATCCTGGAAGGCAACAAAGTGTTCCCTCTCTTGCCGGAGAAGAAATTACGGCCAATTCCTCCATTAATCCACAACTTACTCTCGGTCTGGACCAAGCGGGAAGTCCTCTACTCTGTCGTGACATGGGTTTCTCCCCCTCCTACGGTGTGGGTAGACACAGACGCCTCGGGGACACTGGGTTGGGGGTATCAGTCAAGCCTGGGCCACCAAGGTCAGGGCATCTGGTTGTCAGACAGCCACTCCCATATCAACAAGCAAGAGCTTTTAGTCCCCCTCTTTTTTCTCCAAACTCACGGCATGACATTGAGAAACAAATCAATAGCGTTCCGAATGGACAATCAAACTGCAGTTTTTTGTATTCAGAGACAAGGCTCAGTGAGGTCACGAAAGTTGCTGAGGGTTTCAGAATTTTTTTTTACCCTAGCAGACTCACTAGGAATTTCCCTGCATGCCACATACCTCCCCGGCGTGGCGAACGTCTGGGCAGACGCTCTCTCTCGCCGGCGGAGCACTCTAGTAGAATGGACAATCAAACAGGCTATCTTCAACAAGATGATTGCAACGCCGGCCCGTCCACAAGTGGACTTGTTTGCGTCCACAGAGAACCACAGACTCCCACTCTTTCTCACATGTCACGGGGTAACCCCGGCGGGGGGACCCGATGCATTGCTGGTGGATTGGAACAGGTGGACCTCAATCTATCTGTTTCCTCCACCAGACTCTGTGTTAATGTGCAAAGTCATTCACAAGCTGAGGGATTACCGGGGCCGAGTCGCACTGATCGCGCCTCTTTGGCCGGCCCAGGTTTGGTACTACCAATTGCAACAGTGGTGCAGGACCCCGGTGTCCCTCCCGGTCTCCGCTTTCCACTTGGAAACGATTGGCAACCTTCGGACCTCGCTCAGTTTTGCATTATGGATATTTACAATGCCAAATGGTTAACACAATTTGGGCCAAGCGTCACTAAGAAGTTATTGAACCAGTACACTCCGTCTACCAGGAGACAATACCAATCCCATTGGAAAACTTTTACAACCTGGATTGTTGAGTCAGGGCAAACAACTGCCTCGGGAGCATTAATTTTCAAATACTTAGACTACCTTTTCGAGCATAAACATTTTTCAGTCGTAACATTAAAAAATAATTTGTCTGCCATTAGAACCCCCTTCCTTGATCTCACTGGCCTTTCCATACCGCAGGCGGAGGAGAAAGGTTTTATGAGGGCATGTTTCAAGCTACGTCCACCTCCCCGTCAGCTCATGCCCACCTGGTCACTTGATAAAGCCTTAGAATTGCTTCAATCACGCAAATATAATAATGCGCCGGATTTTGACTCACTTTTGAAAAAGGCTGTCTTCCTCATGGCACTTGCCACCGGGAACCGGGTGTCTGAGCTGGCGGCGATGTGCAACAAACCAAACTGTCTCGGGTTTGGGAGACTGCACGACCATGTTCAAATCGCGCCGTCTCCCTCTTTTATTGCTAAGACGAACATTCGGACCATGTTTTTTCTGAATTTTCCGTCCCTGCCTTGAAGAGAGGCCTCACTCATCACCTTTTATGTCCTGTGCAAGCACTCACAAAGTTTATGAGGGCTGCGCAGCCCCGCCAACCAGGTGCTTTATGGGTAAACCGAACAGGTAAGCGTGTGACAAAACGGAAGTTAGCTTCCTTGCTTGTCGACGTTATCAGGGAAAGCAATCCCGGCGTGATAGGCAGGGCTCACGATATCAGGAAATGGGCAGTATCCCTCAGATTTCTGCAAAATTGTTCAATTGATGATATTGCTAAGACTCAACTTTGGGCTTCCAATCATACGTTCCTTACACGCTACCTGTCTGTTGCTCTAGATAAACCAAAGCGTACCTGTGTAGCTTTACGGAAATGGGTACAGTAGTTAATGTTCTATTCTAAGTTGTTTTGTTTAAAAAAGGGGGGAGGGGGTGCGGAATAACCCATATCTCCTCTGTACCCTTGGAGATTGTGATGTATCACGAGCTGTGATAGGACGGGTTCTACAGTCCAGTGTTAATTTTATTGTATTAATTCTAAGAAGATATATCGCATAGTTGCAACTATGTATGTTTTTTACCAAAGTGTACAAATATATTTACTGTACAAATAGTTTAACCCCTAAAAGTCGGCGCGCAACTTAAGTCGAGTTAAATAAAGCTGGACTATGTGGCGGCGCTCGACATAACTCGAGTGGCAATTTCAGCACGTAATGTTGCTGAGAGAGAGAGACAAGTGGTGGCAGGAGAGTAGCGAGTGTATGACTGCTCCAGACCACCGCGGCGAACCTACTGACACGAATCTCACCTCCCTCCTACCTCTCTCACTCGCTATATACGGAATTGTATCGGGAAAGTGGCTAATTACATGCTTTTTGCACTCGCGTTGCACGGTTATTGCAAGAAAACTAGCCATCATAAAAGGATCGTTATGGTGTCATTCGAAAGCTCTGTTTATGCCCTTTCAGGGATACATACTTGTTTTACGTTCTGGGTCTTATTTAGGCATGAAAATGATCACGTAAACAGCCCTATTTTGGCTAAAAACACCCCGCTGGGCGGTACATATAAATAAACCGCATAGGCCGCTCGTAAAGGGTTAAGGAAGGAACGAATAACTGCTGCAGAGTTATAGTTCTAGGGGACACAAGAGTGTCCACGTATTTCATGCATACGATCGATTGCAACGATCTGACCATGAGCAAGCAGTTTCTTAATGCCACGCACTGCTTGCAAATCTTTTATACCTTTTTTATGTTGTATTGCATACAATAAAACTTGAGAAAATGTTATCCGGATTCTTCCCTAAGGTTAGGATATTTTACGAATGTCCCGCCTCCCGTCTTGATATTCAGGCGAAGTCGTCAATGATGGAGGGGCCCTATTAAATTATAGGTTTGATTCCCGAAGGGAAGTAAAGAAAACCTAATATTTAGTAGGGCCCCGTAATCATTGACGACTCGGGCTCTCCCACCATCCCACTTCCCATTCGTTGATTTCCATAGTTTATTCTTGGTATATCAGTGAAGGACGAAGATGGCCGCTAGAGTGCCTGGTGTCGGGGAAGCGAAACATGAGAAATCCACGCATATGGCAAGTCATATGATAACAGATATTAAGTAATTTTTTCTTTTTTCTTTTTTACGGAGTTTTTTTCTGTAGGGTACCCGATCAAAATGACGATCCCATAAGGGAATTAAGCGTGCACTTATGACGAGTACTCCATGATACTTCCGCGCGGGCTATTAAAAATGCTGGCGCAGGATGTTGAATGGAGACTACTACTATTAATAGGCGAAATCGTCAATGATTACGGGGCCCTACTAAATATTAGGTTTTCTTTACTTCCCTTCGGGAATCAAACATATAATGAATGATAATGGAGTGAGAAAAGTGAGAGATATGGAGAAAGTGAAGGAGGTCATAAAAGCTGTTGATGTAGATGGATGTGGATGGGATGGGCAGGTGGAGGAAGTCAGTAGGATGGGTAGATATAGAAGGGGGGAGATGAGACTTATAAGGGTACAGTTTAAAACCAGGGCAGTGGCAGAGACAGTGACAAATTTTAGTTGGAGACTAAACACAAATGAAGAACTGAAACATATAAGATTAAAGAAGGATTTGAGCATAGAACAAAGACAAAAAATAAAGGAAATACAGGAAAAGGCTGATGAGGAAAATGGAAAGTTGGGTGAGGAGGATAAGAAGAAGTTTTTCTGGAGAGTGAGGGACGGGAAATTGAAGAAGTGGTTTATACGAATAGAAGGGAGAAGGAGATCTGGCAGGGAAGAGAATGTGATAGAAGTTGTGGCAGAGGTGGAGAGCAGGGTGGAAGCGTCTCGGGGAGAGACAGGAGAAGAAGAAGCTGCAGACCCAGTACCGGTAGTGTGAGGGGGGGGGGGGGGGAGTAGGGCACGGATAGGAGGAGCGGGATGATGTAGCTGCTGAAGGAATGGTAGAAAGATTAAGGATTATGTTTATCAATGTTGATGTGTTTACCCAGGACAAGAAAAGAGAACTGATATGTAGGTTGCTGGATGAAGAGGAAAAACCTGATGTCATAGCCTTACAAGAAGTAAGACCAAAAAATGCTAGAATTGAAAGGGAACTGGTGGAGTATAGTTTGGAGGGTTTTGAGTTGTATGAGAGGAATGCTATTAGAACAGAGGTTGGAAGAGGACTGTTTATTTATGTAAGAAAAGAGCTCAAGGTAAATGAGGTGGATATGAGACAGCAGTATTGTGAGTATTTGTGTATTGAAGTCAAATGTGCAAGAGAGTCAATTCTAATTGCCTCTACATATAGAAGCCCAAATAATAGTAGGGAAGAGGATGATAACCTACTGAAAGCAATGGAGGAAATAGATAATAGAGAGAATAAATATAAGATTTTGATTGAAGATTTCAATTTGCCAAGGATCAACTGGGGAAATTGTACTACTCCAGCAGGACAGTGTAGCCTGGAAAACAAGTTTATAGAGAAAGTGAGAGATTGTTTTTTAACGCAACATATTACAGAGATGACAAGATATAGAGATGGGACGCAGGGGAGTGTACATGATATAATTTTTAGCAATGAGGAGGATATAGTGGAACATGTCAATGTGGATAGCCCTATAGGTCGTAGTGACCATGCCTGTATAAGTTTTAGTTGCTATATTAAAACAGAGAGGGATAATAGAAGCAATAAAAGAATATACATGTATGATAGAACAGATTATGAGCTGCTGAGAAGGTGTTTGGACATTGACTGGGGGGAATACTTGAACGGTGAAGACGCTGAAGGAATGTGGAGGAAGATTAGAGTCAAACTGGAGAATGCTATATCCAAATGTGTACCAGTAAGGGAATATAAGGATAAAACAAAATTGAGGAAAAGAATGAACTCAGAATTACCAATGAAAAGAAAGCTTTGGACATTGATAAGAAGAAAGAAACGATTGTGGGATAGACTAAAAGTGTTAAAAAAGAACAGGGGGTCTTGTATAGAAGCTAAAGAAGTGGATTTGGAACGTAGACAAATAAACAATAAAATAAGGTGGGAGACAAGGAGGGGGGTGAAAGAGAGGGAGAGAGAGATTGCAAAAAACGTGAAGGATAATCCAAAAATATTCTGGAAGTACATTCAGGAAAAGTTAACAAGAAGAGTAGGTATCCCAGAACTGATAGAAGAATTGGATGATAGGAATAGAGCAGAAACTGATAAGGAGAAAGCAGAGGTGCTGGGGAAATACTTTGGGGAGGTACTAACAGTGGAGTCGGATGATGCAGTGCCTACTATTCCCATCAAACAGGCACCGGCACTAGAACTAATAGAGTTTTCCCATGCTAGAATAAGAAGGGCTATAGAAAAAATGAACAGAAGTAAGTCCCCGGGACCGGATGGGATACATCCAAGAATCATAAAGGAAGGAGGTGAGATGTTAGTAGAGCCATTAAATTTTTTATTTGAGGTATCTTTTAATACAGGACAAATCCCGATGGACTGGAGAGAGGCGAACATAACAGCTATTTTTAAGAAGGGAAAGAGAAATGACCCAGGAAATTATAGACCAGTCAGTTTGACAAGTGTTGTGTGTAAACTAATGGAAACGGTAATTAGAGAAGGAATAATGGAGCATATGAAATCAAACCAACTTTTCAGTGGGAGACAGTTTGGATTCTTGCCGGGGAGGTCGACGGTACTACAGCTAATTAAGGTGGTAGATGATTGGATGCAAATTCTGGAGGATGGTGATGTTATAGACGTGGTATATTGCGATTTTATGAAGGCCTTCAATAAGGTCCCACATAAAAGGTTAATAGAGAAAGTTAGAAGCTATAATATAGGGGAGAAATGTGTGAAATGGATAGCAGCCTTCCTGAAAGATCGGAGACAGAGGGTACTGGTGAATGGAATAGGCTCGGGGTGGAGGGAAATTACAAGTGGGGTAGGGCATGAAGGGATGGTTTGAGCATTGGTTAATGCCTTTTCATCCAAAAAAATGCAAGTACATGCGGATTGGGACAAGCAAAATAGGATACAGTATGTATGAAGCGATGGAGGAAGTGAATGCAGAAAAGGATATAGGAGTAGTGATAGACAATAAGTTAAATTTCTCAGAACATTTAGCGGAAAAGATAAACAAAGCCAATAGAATTGTAGGGCTGATAAGGAGGACATTTGTGTCACTTGACGAAGAAATCTTCAGGAATCTCTATACAGCGCTGGTTAGGCCGCACCTGGAATATGCGAACCAGGTGTGGGCTCCATATATGGTAAAGGATATAGAAGCAATGGAGAAAGTGCAGAGGAGAGCTAGGAAGCTAGTACCAACGTTGAAGAACGCGGGCTATGAGCAGAGGTTGAGGACACTGGGGCTTCCGACACTGGCATATAGGAGAAAGAGAGGGGATATGATAGAGACTTTTAAGATAGTGTCAGGAAAGTATGATGAGGATGTGTGTGAAGGTATCTTCTTGATGCGGGAGGGAACAAGAACGAGAGGACACTCTAAGAAAATTTACAAAGAAAGAAATAGGCTTGAGAAGGCAAAGAACTCATTTTGTGATAGAGTGGTAAATGAGTGGAACGCACTGCCCCAGTATGTAGTCGATTCCGAATCAATAAGGGAGTTTGAAAGTAATCTTGATAAAGCATGGGGAAGACAAGATTTGAAGTTTGATTATAAAGCAAAAATACAGAATAGTAAAAATGTTGCGTCTGCTACCGCCGCCGCCAACACCGTGAACGACCGCAGCAGTGCAAGTACTGGTACTGAGCTGGATACACAGGCCTAGTTTGCCTTTTTCCAGAGGATCTACTGTAAGAAACTGTAAGAATGACGCTTTGGACATCTCGGAATTTTTCTGATATGTTCCGAGTTGTGAGGTGACCTGTCCGACAGACCACGTGGGCCCTCGGAGTTTACCCCTTACATTTCGGAATTTGCCGAGATCTACGGCGAACTTTCCGAGAGGCCAATGCCATTCCGAGAAGTGCGGGTTTCCGACTAAAATTAGTCCGAGTTAGCGGGGGTTTACTGTACAGTATATGCTTATGAGCTAAATATAAAATTTAATTTTAATTAGGATTTCCTTACTTCCATTCGGGTGTCAAGTACTTATTTTCTGTATATGATCATGATGCATACAGGTGTTACTATTTACACTTTTTATTTCAGACCCATTCATCACTCGGTCTCCAAGAACTGTAGACTGAAGGGAGAAGATGGCCGAGGTTGAAAATGAGAAGTTACTGGCCCTACTGCAGCGGCTCAGTGTCAACAGTGAAATAAGTGAAAATGAATTATCTTCATTGATAGCATCCAAAACAGACGCTTGCCGAGTACCACCGCTCCCGAATCCAGATGTTCCATACTCAACGGAAGACTTTGTGGGCTTGGCCAGGAATGCACAGATGCAGCTTAATGTTTTATTGAAGATACTTGGGTTCATTAGTCATGCAAAATCAAATAATCACCAGTTTGCACCTTTATTTATGAAGAATACGTTGGTCAGTTGCTTTCTGAGTGCTATCGAGTATACTGATGCATCATGGGAGTGGAGCGACGAGTCTTGTGCCAAAGTATCTGCAGACATTTTAACAAGGCTGTGTGATATGTTTGAGTATAGTTCAGTGCAAGAGCTTTTAATAGGGACTGTAGCTTCAGCCTCTAATAGCCAGAGTGTCCAGACTGCAACCTCAAAATCCCATGATGTAGAAAGAGAAGATGGATGCCTAAAGCTTGTTCTTCAAGAATTAAGCAAGTTGCTAAATACAAAACATTGGAGGAGCTACCCTGCCCTGAAGATGTCATACTGGATCATACTTCAGCAAGTTAATGTGAGTTATAACATATCAAGTTGCTGAAAGCAATGAAGAGCATGTATGAGGGTGCAAAGGGGAGGTGTGGCAGAGTGGTCTTGCCACTGGACTGGTAGTCCAATGGACCCGGGTTCGAATCCCAATATGTCAATGGGAAGATGTTATTGGGATGGAATTTGTGCTCCTCAGAGCCCGGGTTAACCTCGATTACGGCGGTTGAGAACCAAGATCATCTTAGGGGGTACCCCTTAACCATTCCTAAGGTACGTCATTGAGACGGAGCCACTGAAAAGTAGGAAATAAAAAAGAAAAGAATTAACACAGTTTGAACACCGCGCCTCAGCACATTCCGATCTTCCTCTGCTTCCCATGAGCCTGACTCATACCTCCTCCTGCCCAGGAGCGACCTCTCTCGACTGCCGACCAGCTGGAAACAACAACTATTCCGTGCTCCCTATTTCAGTTTTCATAGCCCATCCTAAACGCATCAGATTTTAGTCCATAGTGAGTCTAATTGCATATTGAGTTATTTATTAGTGGCCCCTCCATCATTGACGAACATGCCTATTACATAAGGCATCCTCTTCAAACACTAATCCGCCGTAGTTTTGAATCTACCGCGCAGAGCATTTAAAAACTGAGGAGCCTTCATCATGAGTGCACGAGACCTCACTCATGGCTTCAGTCATTATGAATTGGGTTCTCACTACGAAAAAACTTCGTAAAAAATAAAAACAAAAAGAAAATAAGAATAACTATCCAATAAGCTTTCCATCATATCGTGGATGTACTTGTGTGGATTTCTGACCAGACGCTGATTCAGGCGTCATTCTTCCTTCTCTGCTCTGCGCTCAGCCCGCCCGGACGTGCCTCCCCACGCTCCGCTGGTTCCGCATTCGTTGCGTCCCTAGTGAGTTTTTTCTCATTTGTTTACTCCAGGATGTATCGAGTAAGGTTAGGATAGGCGTAGCAGGAGTGTCCTGGGCTGGTTGCCCGCAGTGCAGTGTATTTTGGGTCGAGTGTATGGGGCATCTATTTCGGATGTACCCTCGTGGTCACGTTGTGGACATGTGAACTTTTTCACAGTTGAGTTAGTTTGTGATGCAGGCGGCTTTCACTACGCGTTAATTATTGCTGCCTTTTATCTTTCTGATGAGGTAAGCTTTGTTTTCTGACGTTCCCAGCGTATTTTTCTTCACTTAGTGAAGTTTTTTCTGGGTCCCGAGTCAGTCTTCCCTGGGTTGGAAGTTGTTGCTACGGTGGTGTGTTGGCGGTGGTTCCTGTTGTGATATTTCCAGTGTGTGTGTATATTTCAACTGTTATTATGCCGTCTGCCTAGGCCTAGCCAGCCGCTCGTAGCTTTGCCACATGTACTAGTGTTATTATTTATTATTTATAAATATGCCCTACTGTGTCATGTGTTTCCGGGTTTTAGTTGTGTATTGGCTAATTCCTCGGACTATAATTGTTTCCTGGTTTAGTTGTGTATTGGCTAATTCCACGGATTATGGTGTGACCTTGGGTTAGTCGTGCGTGGCTCTCCTCGTGTCTTGTGTTGTTCAGATGGTGTCTGTTCAGGGTGGGTTTCCTTCCGCCGGGTTTTTTCTCGGTTTCACCGTGAAAAAATCCTGGCCGAAAGCAGTGTTGGGCCACACGTGGTTGTTAACACTGGCTTGTATCCCCGGCGGGGGGGGTGTCTGTGGCTCTCCAGGACTGCGTCTCTGTGGGTGCCTGGTTTCAGGCCTCCTTTGATTCCCGGCGGGATGGCTGTACCCATCCATATAAAACGGCGTTCTTGTGGACATACGTTTTGGGAGTTTTTCTACCTGGTTTTACGACAACCACATGAAAAACCTAGCTGTTGTTTAGGCTTTCCTCCCCGGCGATCTTTTACAAAGAAGTGGGGACAGGAACTTATGGGGTTGACTTTTAAACTTCTCACCCGGCGGGTGCACCTGGGTAGGGTGGGATGAACGACTTATGTCTTTCAGTTAGTTAACCAATCCATTTTAGTGATACTCTGTGTATCGCTGCCTTTACTCTTACGGCGATTGAAGGTTCAATTAGGTTAAATATCGATTCTCACACCCGGCGGGTGCTCCTAGGTGGAGGAACTAAGGAATTTACAAAATTCAATTTAACCTCTTAATTTAGTGATACAAATAGGTATCGCCGCCTTCTAACTTACGGCGATCTTTTGTGACAATTCGTTAAACATCAGATCTCGTATCATCCTGCCCTGGGCTATTCTACTAAAATAATTCAAGGGCCGGCGTCTTTATGGGGGGTTGCTTTGTTACAAAATTGAATCTTGAGACAGTCACCTCCTCCAAGAGACTATAAGTGCCATGCTGGACCATTATATCAGAGGGTATTCTTCACTTTCTTTAGCAAAAGATTTGTTTAGACTTTACACCCCGCCGCGTAGCGAGATGTGTTAGTTGTGTCTTTGCATCTCGTTACCCGGCGGGTTATTAACACTTGTGTGCGAACATGTTGGATTAACCTTATGAGCATTAATTCCTGGAAATTTTTTTTTTTTCCAGAGCTGAGCTCCGGCGGACCAATACAGACCCGGCGGTAGTTTTCACCCACCAGTCTCTGTCATGGCTACCGTGGCCCCAGTTTTTGCCCTGTGCATTACCCCTACTTGTGCTGGTATCCCTATTTTTGCACACACCCTTTGCATAAGGTGTGTTAAATGTCTAGACCGTTCAAGGGGTCTCTGGGTTATGCATAATTGTTCCTTTTGCTCTCAATTAGCTGTTAAAGTCCTTTGTGAGAATGATAAGACCGCGGCGGTAGCGTTGAGAGAGGTTCGACAACAGATGTCGGCCTACACTACCATTGTCGCGCATAAGTCACTTCAATGTGACAACGTCCCACTTTGGGATAGATTGCTGTCAGAACACCCTCCCCCTAAACGTTCCTCTAGAGTCACGAGTATTAAGCCGACGGAGACTAGTCAGGGTTCTGTATCGTCTGCGACTACAACTAAACGCCCGAGAGAGCCTACACCCCCGGCATCCGCCTCCTCGTCGCGGGCGAGATCTAGGTCAAGGTCACCTCTCAGACACCAGTCATCTAGTCGTGCCTCTTCACCGGCGAGTAAGAAGAGTAAGACGGAAGGTTCCACCAGTGGTCACGGCGGAGATTCCTCCAGATCTAAGACTAGTTCGCGGTCACACCGCAGCCATAAATCCTCAAAAAAAAGGATTCACATCGGAAGTCCTCTCGACATTCCCCAAAGTCTAGTGCATCTCATCGTACCTCTACACCTGACAGAGTTTGTGTTACGGCCTCAGAGTCCAGTGCAGCGCCTGTCCCTAAAGAGGATTTGCCAATTAATATTTTAACCCTGGAAATGGAAAGTTCAGGAGGGTCAATAATTGAGAATGTTTCAGACTCTCAAGAGAGCGTAGGCCAGGGCCTCGGTGTTTGGCGGTTTGCCCAACCAGGGTCTGACCACCCACGTCCGACTCATAAGAGTCACACAGTAGCCGACGTCCACAGGGACGCGGCGATCCCATCCTCTATCCCAGACTTATCTTGGAAACAAGGTACCCCTGCCTCGGCGGGGTCTTCTCAGGAGGATCGGGAGGAAAAAGACGAAGTTTCAATAATTTCGGATATGGAAGGACAAGGGTCAGGGTCAGGCTTGGACGCCGCACGGGATAATAATGATTCACCTGTAAGTTCTTCATCAAACCAGTTTGTTACAGCACAAGAAATTGATGGGTTGCTTACTCATGCTTTATCTAAATTTTTTGGTCAACAACAGGAAAACCCCACAATGGACTTGGGGGCTCCTTCGACAAGTTCTACGGTACGGCCTCTGATGACGTCAATTGATTTATCTAAGATTCCTAACCCTCCTACTCTGTCACCTGCAAGGAGCACTAAGCCTGCTACGGCGGCATTGACAACTTCAAATGTCAGGGTCATAACGGATGTCAATCCACCCCCTCTAGACAAAGCGCCTCTTAGAAAGGTAGCTATGCCCCTGCTTTATGGGCCAGACGAGTCATGGGTTCTTTTGAACCCCTCTAAACCAGAGCTTGCCCAACCTACCTTGTCAGGGGAACTCCCGGTACCGCGTGAGTGGTTTATCCAGGGCAACAAGTCAAAGAAATTAAGGGCCATGGATGCCTTGGGTAATGTTCTGGACGTAAACATCAAGGCTATACCTAGTTATTATCACCAGGATTATTTTGTGTATGCTTCTAAGCCTGCTTTACCCCCTGCCTCAGCTTTAAAACTATTTTCAGACTGGTCTAAGCTGGATGGGTTTAATGATATTAAGACTCTGTCAGCTCTTACTCCTGAACTAGATTTACAGACCGTCACAGACGACGCAGCTAATCCAGTTTTGAAGGTGGGACAGTTGGGTCCAGGACCTTGGGTGGATTGGGAGGTAGAGGCTCAAAACTTTGCAACCACTTTCACTTCTAAATCTTCCCACCAGATCCCTCAAGATACACATTCATGGTTCTCCATGCCGGTGGGTTCTGCCGGCGGAGTCCCGGCAGCTTTGTTTGCATTCCTAGCTGCCCCTAAGATTAATCTTTGTGAACTGAAGGACCCGTTCACTACCCCTACCCCTACTCACCTAGACAGAGAATTTAGGCTACGAGGAAAAGCTTTTCGCCTGTTTTCACAGTACATAGTATCTCAGCAGGTGGCTAAGTCTTTACTACGGTCCACTCAGGCAATCGCAGACGCGGATGCTCGAAGATCGGTTGAGTTATCCCGGCGACTGATTCTTCAGTCGTCAATCCAATCCTTAGGTGACATACGCACCGCCTTGCTTGAGGCGGTGCGAGCACGACAAGATCTTAGGATGTCGTTAGTTCGCAAGCTACCTGATCGCATTGCTAACCAGGTGGTGATGTCACCAGTACTTACTCCATCTTTAATGTCCCCTGAAGTATGGCGAACGGTGTTCAATATGGCACAGGCCGTTAAGCACAGTCCCACCCCTTCTAAGAAACCTGCAGGCCTACTACTAAAGCCCAGCCAGGGGGATCTAAACCTTTTCTTCCGCCTAAGTCCTCCCACTCCCCCCAGGGTCAGTACAGGCATAGACAGAATAGGTTTTCAGGTCAGAGAGGACGCGGCCAAAATAAACCAGGTCAGGTCCAGTCTTCGGCCAACACCAGCCAGCCGGCGAAGCGGCCAGCACCAACCCCACCATCAAAAAACTAAAGTCTCTCTCACTCCCGGCGCCTACCTTAAGGCCGGAGGAACCGAGGGTAGTACAGCCGGCGAACCCTTGTCTGCTAACTGGGTCGTTCCGAACGTGTCACCAAGCATGGCCGTTAAACACTTGGGCACGGATGGTGGCACGCAAAGGCATCACTTGGCAGTGGCTCCGGCGACCTCGATTACGTCAGCCGACAACGGCGAATTTTGTTTCTTTAGAGGTGGAGTCACTAGCCCAGGAAATGATTGCCAAGAATGTCATCATCCCGGTCCCCCCAAATTACCCTGTATTCACGTCCAAACTATTTTTGGTTCCCAAAAAGGACAGTGTTCAGATGAGGCCGGTCGTAGACCTGTCTTATCTGAATCTTCACATTCACAACGAATCTTTCAGAATGTTAACAGTACACCAAATCAGGCTAACACTTCCACCGGGAGGTTGGATGTGTTCACTAGACCTGACAGACGCCTATTGGCACGTATCGGTCAACAAAAGATTTCAAAGGTTTTTGGCCTTACGGATCAGGCACCAAAATTTTGTTTTTCAGAGGATGCCGTTCGGCTTGAACCTGGCACCTCGATTATTCACAAAACTAGTCCGGCAAGCCCTGATGCCATTGTTAAAACAAGGGATCAGAGTGTTGTGGTATCTGGACGACTGGCTGGTGGTGGCAGAGACACAACAATTATGCATAAAACATGTCAATATCATTTTAAATCATGTCAAAACTCTAGGCTTCAAGGTAAATCTGGTAAAGTCAAACCTTGTTCCCTCACGAGTAATTCAGTGGATAGGGCTGGTCTGGGACACCGCCGCTCTCACTCTGAGTCAGAGTGTGGACAATCGCAACAGGTTTCGCAGGAAACTGTTCAGGTTTCTTCACAGTCTGACTACGACGCGAGGGTCTGGGAGTCTCTGGTCGGCTCTCTCAACTGGATTCAACTAACTGTCAAGTTGGGCCGGTTGAAAGTAAAACGATTAATATTGGAAGGCAACAAATATTTCCCGCTCTTACCGGCGGGAAAATTATGGCCCATCCCGAAATTAATCCACACCTTACTAGCGGTCTGGGCGAAGAGGGAAACATTGCACTCAATAATGTCATGGACCTCTCCTCCACCAACGGTATGGGTAGACACGGATGCGTCAGGCACAATAGGTTGGGGATTTCAGTCAAATCAGGGGCTTTGGTCCCACTTAGAAATCTCGCACATCAATGTCAAAGAATTACTAGTCCCCTTGTATTTCCTTCAGGCTCACGGCCCGGCGTTACGGGGCAAGTCGGTGGCCTTCAGAATGGACAATCTGAATGCAGTCCACTGTATTCAGAAACAAGGGTCAACGAGGTCAAGGAAGTTGCTAAACGTGTCGGAAGAGATTTTTGCTCTAGCCAACAGTCTAGATATTTATCTGCACGCATCTTATCTCCCAGGCGTAGCGAACGTCTGGGCAGACGCTCTGTCCCGGAGACAGAGCACGACAGTAGAATGGGAGCTCAAGCAACCCATTTTCAACCTAATGATTGCAGAGCTCTCCCATCCACAAGTGGATCTTTTTGCGTCCGAGGAGACTCACAAACTCCCTCTATACCTCACCCGCCGGGCGAAAACGCCGGCAGGGGGGCCAGACGCCCTAGTGACAGACTGGAACAGATGGAGCTCCATCTATCTGTTTCCGCCGCCAGATGCGTCACTAATGTGCCACGTAGTGAACAAACTACGAGATTATCGAGGCTTAGTCTCGCTAATCGCGCCACTGTGGCCGGCGCAGTTGTGGTACCAGCAATTGAAAATGTGGTGCCCGGACCCGGTATCGCTCCCGGTCGGGTATTTCCACTTAGACGCGATTGGCAACCTAGCGACCTCGCTGACTTTTGCATTATGGACATTCAGGAGGCCAAGTGGCTAGCACCATACGGTAGAGATGTGACAAATAAATTACTTAATCAATATACTCAGTCTACAAAACGACAGTATCAATCACATTGGCAAGCCTTTACTTCTTGGATCGTTAGGACAGAACAAACTGTACCCTCAGTGGCATTAGTTTTTAATTATTTAAATTATCTGTTTGAGCAGAAACGTTTATCTGTGGTAACATTAAAAAATCACTTAACTGCGATTAGAGTGCCCTTTTTAGACCTTACGGGTCTTTCCATACCGGCAGCGGAGGAAACAGGTTTTATGAGAGCATGTTTTAAACTCCGCCCACCTCCCCGTCAGCTCATGCCTACTTGGTCTCTGGACAAAGCTTTGTCTTTGCTTCACTCTCGTCTGTACCAAAATACTGCAGACTTTGCATTACTCTTAAAAAAGGCGGTTTTCCTTTTGGCTTTAGCCACCGGAAACAGAGTGTCTGAGCTGGCGGCGATGAGCAACACACCTAATTGTCTTAGGTTTGGTAGACTTAATGAATGTATTTCCATTGCACCCTCCCCAGGTTTTGTAGCCAAGAATGAGCATAGTGCACACGTGTTTTCTGAGTTCACGGTGCCGGCGTTAAAAAGGGGAAAGGTGCATCATAATTTATGTCCAGTACAAGCTCTAACCAAATATTTGAGAGTAGCTCCTCAAAACCCCCAAGGTGCTTTATGGGTAGCAAGTACGGGTAAACGCTTACTTAAACGGCGATTAGCCTCTCTTCTGGTAGAAGTCATTAAAGAAAGTAATCCCGGCGTTGTGGGTCGGGCCCACGATTTACGCAAATGGGCAGCCTCTTTACGTTTCCTGAAATTTTTTTCAGTTGAAGACATAGCGTCCACACAGTTGTGGGCGTCTAATCATACGTTTCTGTCTAGATACTTGTCAGTTGCTCTAGACAAACCTTCCTTACCATGTATAGCTTTAAGGCAGAGGGTCTAGGTGGCCCTGCAGTCACTTTTGTTTACTTTCACGGGAAAGGGGGGGGGGGGGGGGGGGGGCAGTCAGTTGACATAGGACACCCTAGACCCCGCCGGAGTATGAGAGCTGTGATACAATTTAAGGTTAAAATGTGTTATGAAAATTTCTCAGTGAGAAATTGTGCTAGTACAATGTTAAGTACAAAACAACGGTGTTGTTAGAGTAGTTTAGCTGCGAAAGCAATTTAATTTTAGAATAATGGAGTTCCTTTGCAATTTATCTCCAAGTTTATGTTGGGGTTTATTATGTGCACATATAAACTTATAACTTGTTATTTTTTGTCACCACTCGTTGAGTGGGGTGCCTTTGTAACTACAGATCTGTGTTCAGAATCTTCAGGGTTACCCATTTTTTTGTCAGGCAGGCTTCTTTGAAGCACGCACCTGCCTGAACCCCCTTTTTCTTGTATTTTTTCGGCTATGCCGTTATTAAATATATTTTCAAAGTAAGAATACTATGTGGTTGTTTTTATTATCTGCTTTTCTAGAGTTATGATATGATTACGAATGTCCCCCTCCAGTCTTAGAAATCAGGCATGTTCGTCAATGATGGAGGGGCCACTAATAAATTATAGGTTTGACTCCTGTAAGGAGATAAAGAAAACCTAATATTTAGTAGTGGCCCCGTAATCATTGACGACTGGGGCCCTCCCGACCGTCCCCTTCCCATTCGTTGATGTATTAAGGATTTTGGTTTACTTGATATGTCAGTGAAGGAAGAATGACGCCTGAATCAGCGTCTGGTCAGAAATCCACACAAGTACATCCACGATATGATGGAAAGCTTATTGGATAGTTATTCTTATTTTCTTTTTGTTTTTATTTTTTACGAAGTTTTTTCGTAGTGAGAACCCAATTCATAATGACTGAAGCCATGAGTGAGGTCGCGTGCGCTCATGATGAAGGCTCCTCAGTTTTTAAATGCTCTGCGCGGTAGATTCAAAACTACGGCGGATTAGTGTTTGAAGAGGATGCCTTATGTAATAGGCATGTTCGTCAATGATTACGGGGACACTACTAAATATTAGGTTTTCTTTATCTCCTTACAGGAGTCAAACCTATAGTATATGCGTTTAGGAATGTATTTTTCATAATCGTATTCACTTGTAAACCTGAATAAGCAAGGACTTAATTTTCCAGGCTGGTCGACGTTCGTGTATTCAGGACGCCACTCCAACTAAATGTTATTATCATACGAGCCTTGGCTCTCTAGCTGCAGTGTCCCCTTTTTTCTGTATTAACAATGTAACTGATATTTATTCCCTTAAGTGTTGAGTACTATATTAGTGTCAAATCCATAGAATTTTAGTTCGTTGCTTGTTCTCCCCATAGTTGTACCCAGCCAGGGGTTGTTTTCATAACCAATCACTGCTAAGTTACTCATTAATTTATCACACATTGTAGAAAATAAATAGTTCTTACCATATCAACTGCAATACCTTCAGTACCTACCATCAAAACTTCTATGTGATGGTAGAATTCTTAAGGCCTTACATTATTCAATCAAGAGTGCCTTTTCATACATTATTTGCCTTCAAGACAGTTATATGCATTATTTTCAATATTAACCGCCAAATATTTATGGCTGATGACATAAGATTGTGATGTTCAAATGCATTATCAACCTTTTTATAGTAGCCTATTTTGTACTACTTTTTAGGCACTCGTATTTATTTATTTTTTCCAAAGGGTACCAAGTAAGCCTACAACAATTAGTAGCCAAAGTACTCGCAATAAAATCTTGATTGAATATATCTCACTGACTTACAAAGATATAAGAATGTTTAAAAACATATTTATATCTCACTGACTTACAAAGATATAAAAGATTTACAAAACATGTTTATATCTCACTGACTTACAAAGATATAAGAATTTTTAAAAACATGTTTATATCTCACTGACTTACAAAGATATAAAAGATTTACAAAACATGTTTATATCTCACTGACTTACAAAGATATAAGAATTTTTAAAAACATTTATATCTCACTGACTTACAAAGATATAAAAGATTTACAAAACATGTTTATATCTCACTGACTTACAAAGATATAAGAATGTTTAAAAACATATTTATATCTCACTGACTTACAAAGATATAAAAGATTTACAAAACATGTTTACATCTCACTGACTTACAAAGATATAAGAATTTTTAAAAACATGTTTATATCTCACTGACTTACAAAGATATAAAAGATTTACAAAACATGTTTATATCTCACTGACTTACAAAGATATAAGAATTTAAAAAACATGTACAAGTTACATAAAGGATCGCCAAATAACACTCGTGGCCGAGTAGGCCTAACCTTACGAGTGCAAAGTCCATGGCCTTGTTGAAAATTCTCAAGCCCCCGAGTACCCTAGACCTTATCTAGTCCCTGGTACTAATACTGCCAGTAAAAGACAGATCCAGTATAAAAAACAGTCCCGGGTACCAATAGGCTACGGCCAGTTACTCTGGAGACTTTTAAAAAACTAAAAGTGGAATCTTGCATCTAACGCATTTTGATCTAACGAATTTGCATCTAACGATCCTATTGGAGCTCTACCCGATCTCAATCTAACGAACCAAAATCCATATCTAACGGCAATTATTCTGGGTGCCCGGTATCGAATTTACAAATTTCCCGCTAATCCCTAAAAATTTCCCGCCAATTACTGATGCGTTAAACGCTACCTAGCGTCCCTCCCTCCCCCCTCCCTCCCTGCCACTGTTCAGGTCAGTCCAGTTTGCGCGGCGCCATAGTTGACCTGTTCTAAAGTTGTGCTCGTCTCGCTCCAACATTTTGTTCAACCTTCCGAAGTTGGTGGTGTGTTACGCCTTTCATGATGTCAACCCAAGCCTCAGGTACTGGAGAAGGGAGTGGTGAGAATGGAAACATGCATGAAAGGAAGACAAAAGTTCCAGTGAAGAGGGCTACGCGTGTTGGAAAAAAACTGAATAAATATACGGCAGAGGATAAAGCGAAAGTGATTGAACTAATTGACAAAGGCCTAAAGAACTGTGAGATAGTGAAAATAACTGGGTTTCCCGAGGGGACAGTGCGTAACTTTAAGAGACAGAAAACTGAAATTAAAGCCAGCCTAGATAAGGTCATGAAACTACAAGAGAAGGCGGCAGAGGCACAGGCAGAGAGGGAGGAGAGAGAGCGAGGTGGCAGGGGCGGTGAGGAGGTGCGCGGCGCATCCCAGTAGCCTAGCCTCCCTGCCTCGGATATCCTAGACATCGTCTAACCTACACACCTCATTATTCACTCACAGGTTGGTTTATTATTATTTGTTCTGATAATTAATATTATAATATATTACATTATTTGAATATATTTCGTCTCAAAATAGCACTCGGAAGGGTAAAAATAGTGAAAATGGGGACTCGGTATAAATTTTGGCACCAATTACCATTTTTCCCATTAGTTTATGTATTCATATCTAACGAATCTGGATCTAACGCAATTTTTTCGGCACCTATTATTCGTTAGATACGAGATTCCACTGTATTCCCGGGGGGTATTATAATCCATATAAAATATAAAAATAGCCCAGGGTACTACTAGGCCATAGCCGGGTACTCTGGAGGCTGTCACGACGATGACAAACCCAGATTCCAAGACAACATTTACCGGCAACTCTAGGCCTTACCTAGACAGCCCCGAGTACTAATAGGCCCCGACTTTTCCCGTGTTGTGGCCGACTTTGGAACTTTTAAAGTTACCGTTTCCAAACGAAACCGTGTATAAAAAACGTGTGTATATTGAGACCTGACTGTTCAAGTGAGACACAAAAATATCTTTATAAGTAACTTTATTGAGTGAAAATTGCATAATAATGATAATAATGGCAAAATAAACTAATAAAAGCACTCAAATCGCTTCCCTGAATAATTGCGGGTGGTGCGATGAGTCCAGCAGTGCGTCGTAGCCGGGGCCGCAGCATAACGTTTGGACGCGTCTAGGTAAATACGCGGTAAAAGCGGTCTCCACTAAAATCGCCATCACACCTGAACCAGTTGAGCTAGAGAGCTCTACTAGCTATTGTATTAACGGAGATAGGCCCATGTTTACAGACATCGTTTTTTAGCCAGATCGCCCGGATACGAGCTCCGTCATTTAGAAAGGCAGCCCGGGCGGGAAGGGTTAAGAATTAAAAGCGTGCACTGCTGTTACACAGGCTTCCCTTGTGTATGCTCACCGTCTCGCTTATGAGGCGGATACATCCTTAACACTGAATAACAAGTTGTGCATGTGCATGGGAAGTGGGAGGGCCGTTTACGTCATTGACTACGGAACCACTACTAAATATTTGGTTTTCCTTCCCTCCCTTCGTGTTGTCAAACCCGTAATTTAGTAGTGGTTCTCTCTGCCAATGACATGAGAGCTTAAGAATACCATGACCGGTGGCCGGGACATCATATGCTCAATGTCCAAGACTAAGAATCCACTACTAACTCAACCAGCGCTGAATTTGTAATTAAAAATTTATAAGGTAATAGGTAGGGGTATCTAAGTAAGCTTTAAGGAAACAGAGTAGAGTAGGTAAAATATAAGGATCAATATAAACAATATAAAAATAGAAGGCCTATGACAGAGTGGATAGAGAAGGTATGTGGAAAGTACATAAAATATACGGAGTAGATGGCAAGTTGCTGAAAGCAGTGAAGAGCATGTATGAGGGTGCAAAGGCGGCAGTACGTGTGGAGAATGAGCAGAGCGACTTCTTTGACCTGAATGTTGGGTTGAAACAGGGGTGTGTGATGTCCCCGTGGCTGTTTACTGTATATATGGATGGAGTCATGAAAGAAATACAAGGAAGAGCAGTGGATGTTGGTGTATCGCTGATAAGGGAGGGAAATGAGTGGAAGCTGCCTGTACTGCTGTTTGCTGATGATACAGTTCTGATGAGCGATAATGAATGGAAGTTGCAGGGTCTGGTAAATGTTTTTGGAACAGTGTGCGAGAAACGGAATCTGAAGGTATATGCGGGCAAGAGCAAGGTTATGGTCTTCGAAAGGGGTGAAGCCACAGAGTGTGAGGTGAAGTTGAACGGTCAGGCTATGGAGATTGTAAGCTCATTTAAGTATCTGGGCAGTGTGTTGAGTAAAGATGGGACTATGGATGAAGAAGTGAGGGAGAGGGTGCAACAGGGGAAGAGGGTTGTAGGAATGCTGAAAGCAGTAACAAGATATAGGGTGGTCAGTATGGAAGTGAAGAAATCCTTGCATGACAGTGTGGTAATCCCGACACTGACTTACGGAAGCATGGACGTTTGAGAAGAGACTCGGAACAAGAGTGAGATGGGTAGAAATGAGTTACTTGAGAAGTGTGTGCGGAGTTACATGGAGGGATAGACAGACGAATGAGGAAGTAAGAAGGTGTGGTGTGGAGGTAGATGTGCTGGAAAGTGTGAAAAGGAACACCTTGAGATGGTTCGGCCATATGGAACGTATGGGAAGCGAGAGAATGACTAAGAAGGTGTATGAGAGCGAGGTGGAAGGACAGAGAGGGAGAGGTAAACTGAAAGAGAGGTGGAAGGATGGAGTGAGGAAGTATATGGATGAAGGCGGTGCTGGTTGGGAGGAGGGGCGTCGACTGACTGGGGACAGAGGTGCATGGGGGCGGCTCGTTCGTGGCCACCCCTTCGGGGATCACGGCGTCAGGCAATAGATAGATAGATAGATAGAATAGAATATAGGTTTGAGTCCCGGAGGGAAGAAGGAAAACCTAATATTTAGTAGTGGCCCCGAAATCATTGACGATATGGCTATTAAGTAATACAGTAGCTCTCTTTCGAACACCCGCGGTCATCCTGTTTGAAACACCCGCCACAGGGGAAAGAGTGCCAACATCATAAGTGCAACGCTCATTCTCTCATGGAATCGTCTTTATGATTGGGTACTCACTACGAAAAAACTTTGTAAAAAATAAAAAATAAAAATTAACTTATGAATTGTTATAATAAAGCTTTCCAACTTCGTGGATGTCTTTCTGTGGATTCTATCCGAGACGCTGAACCAGGCAACGCCATTCCTCCTTCAACGATATATCAAGATTCAACTCAAGACATCAACGAATGGGAAGGGGATGGAAGGGAGGGCCTACATCGTCAATGATTTTGGGGCCATTACTAAATATTAGGTTTTCCTTCTTCCCTCCGGGACTCAAACCTATAATTTATTAGTGGCCCCTCTATCATTGACGATATGCCTGATATCTCAAGTATGGAGGGGGACATTCGTGACAATATCTAACCCACTAAAAAATTACCATAGGTAGAGAAAAAGAACCATATAACAATCTTAAATTTATTGTATACAAACAATATTTTTGGTAAAAAATAATAATAATAATAATAATAAGCATGTTACTTATTTCTCATAAGCGCCAATTTTTCCGAAGAATTCACTAGCGCTCGAAAAGAGAAAGAAAAAAGAACAAAAATCAATGCATCAAAAGAAGGCTTATATACAACACACATTTAACAATCACTAGCAGTGGCAAAATAGCCTAAACTCTATAGCCATCTGTCATGACACCTCTCTCAAGATCATAGCTTCTCTCAAAGAGAAAAGTCTTAAGTTGTCTCTTGAAGCATTCAACAGAACTCAGTTGTCTCATGGACAGCGGCAACCTGTTATACAACCTCGGAGCCATGTAGGAGAATGACCTCTCAAAGAAAGAAGACTGCTGGAAAGCCCTTGGTTCATCAAGACGAAAAGGGTCATTGTCATGACGCACAACTACACCATGGTGTGCCGGTGGGCGCCTGAGAAGCTCCGCAAGGTACCTAGGCTCACCAAATTTGAGAACCTTAAAAGTCACCAGACACAACTTAAATTCTATTTGCTCTTACTGGCAGCCAGTGCAGTTCTATGTGAAGAGATGTAGTAGGAGTTCTAGGTAGAACACCAAAAATTAGTCTTGCGGCCCTGTTAAGAACAGACTGAACTTTCTTCAAAATATAATTTGGAAGACCCACCAACAGGGCATTGCAATAATCAACACGAGAGAAGACCAATGAGTGAACCAACGTCAGGAGGCAACGTCTGGTTAAAAACGGCTTCACCAAATAGAGATTTCTGATGTGCAAGTAACAACTTTTAACTATCTGGTTTACATGCTCTTTGAAATCTAATCGGGAGTTCACATATACACCCAGATTTCGAACAGAGTTGGCCGGTCGCAGCTGAGATCCACCCACATTGATGGAGAGGGCACCCACTATATCATCAGCTCTTCTATTTCCTCGGATGATGAGAATATCAGTTTTACCATCATTTAGTTTAAGTTTTCTCGCTCTCATCCACTTCTTGATATCAGACATCAACAATTCCATCTTACTCCGTATATCTCCGTATATCTCCGTATATCTCCGTATATATATATAGGTCCTGATGTGGCGGCGTCTACGCCGTGGGGCCACCTCCCGAGGCTGCCAACCGCGGATGGCTGCCGACCCTCCACAGCCGAAGACAAAATCAACGACCAGTGGAGGAAAACCGGATGCCGGCCGCGGGGAGCAGTTTCGGGAGCCAAACCGTCACAACCATCCCCTGCCCCCCTCCTGGGGGCACGGGTCCTTGGAACGGCTTCGGTCGCGCCGGGAATTTCCACACCTCTCACACCACACACACATCACATAGTTTTTCCTACACCGAGAAATGACTCTCCGGCTGTCATTTCTCGAAGACTTCTTCTAGCCGGAGACATTGAGAGCAACCCAGGACCCACGTTCACATACATATGTCCAACTTGCTCAAAACCCATCACTTCGAGTCGCCATACTAAGGGTTCAGTTCTCTGCAATTCATGCGGGAACTGGACCCACTTCACCTGCACAACACTTGCCTCCAAGAAACACTACACAAACACCTGGACCTGTTCCTCATGCCCCTCCCTCTCCCAGTCAAATCCCTCACCTAAAACCCGTCCACCTCTCCTCCCCAACCCACCTAACCTTCCCATATCATCCACTCCCCCCCTAAAACCCGTCCACCTCTCCTCCCTAACCCACCTAACCTTCCCATACCATCCACATCCTCAACTCAACACACCACACCCCATCCTAATCCATTCCAACCCCCATCTCCTGCTCCCCAATCCCCACCCCCACCTCACCCATCCCAACCCCCAGTCCCTCCCTCACCCCCACCCCCACCATCACCCCCACCCCCACCCCATCCTCGTGCAGCAGCACCCAACATACATCGTGCACATAACATTAACATTCTTCAACTGAACATAGATGGCATCAACACAAAGAAACACGAACTCTCACACTTCATCAAACAACACAACATACACATTGCCATCTTACAAGAAACAAAACTCCGCACAACACAAAAAACACCCACATTTCATAATTTCACCACCATCAGACAAGACCGGGCTGTCGGCGGGGGCGGTGGACTCATCACCCTGGTACACAAAGAAATATCATACATAGTAACCAGTGTACAAACCAAATCACTCCTCCCCCCAAATGATAACACAACAGAAATACAGTCAATTAAAATACGCACTGGTAACAACTCCAACATAACCATCATAAACACATACATCCCTCCCCAAACATCCCCTACAGTACCAAATGAATACAGACCACACTTACAACACATCACAAACACCCCACACACCCCACACATCATCCTGGGTGGTGACTTCAACGCCAAGACGTCGGCCTGGTTTGTCGACAACCCCGACACAGACAGAGGGCTGGTACTACAAAACCAAACCGATAACCTCATCATCCTTAACGACATCCATCAACATACCCATATTCCTCACCAAGCCCTCTATAACCCATCATCTCCAGACATCACCTTTTGCTCCCCAGAACTCGCCCCCACAACATCCTGGAGGGTGGTCAGAACCTTAGGCTCTGACCACCTCCCGATCATTATCACCACCAAAACCAGACTCACCCCAGCTAGCCACAAACACACATACACCAATTATAAAAGAGCTAACTGGGAAGCATTCACAAATGAGACAGAACAACACTTCACAACTCTAAACAGTACACCCATCACTAACATCAACAATGCTGTACACATACTCAATAAAACTATCCAAAACGCTGACAAGAAACACATTCCAAGAGGTAACAGAAAAAGACACAACCCCAACTTCACACCAGAAATTCAAAACCTCATCAGACAACGCGACATACTGAAACACTCCCCAGCACCCCACACACAAGACATCACACAACAAATTCAAGCACTCAACACCCAAACTAACAACAAAATACAAGAACAACAAAAACTAAATTGGAATAACTTCCTACAAACACTTGATCACAAAACAAACCCCAAAAAACTATACAAAACACTAAACAGCATCACACTTTCCAACAGCAACACAACACAATCACATGCTGCAATCACAACAAAACAGACTCTACTCCTTCATGTAAACAACAAGCAAACACTCTCATCAATCACTTCTCACATGTCAGCCACCTAAAACCTCACAAAGACGACCGACGTGTCATCCGACGTAAGAGACAATTCCCCACAGACCCTGACTATACACCCTTCACCAATCACCAGACAAAGCATATCATCAACAATCTCAAGCACTCACCCGCCTGTGGCCTAGACAACATAAGCAACATACACCTCAGACACCTGGGACCACAAGGCATACAAGCACTCACTAACATATCAAACTACAGCTATTCACACAACACAATACCAGACATTTGGAAGCATGGTATCATCATCACATTCCCCAAACCCAACAAAGACCCCACGCTACCCTCCTCGCACCGCCCCATCACACTCCTTTGCTCCCCCTCCAAAGTCATGGAACGCCTAGTATTACAACTAATTACACCTGACCTACCCCTAGCTCCAACACAACATGGCTTTAGGCCACTGCACTCCACAAACACTCTTCTCACAGACCTTACACAAAGAGCTTTCGACGGCATCAATTCAGCTAGACCACCACACAGATCACTATTAGCCACACTCGACATTAGTAAAGCCTTCGATGCCATCCCCCGCCACAACCTAACAAACAAAATCTACAACACAAACATGCACAACAACACAAAACGGTGGCTGGCCAACTTCCTAGCAGGCAGATGTGCACACGTATCTTTTGCCGGTCAGTCCTCTAAAATCAGAAACTTTCCAAACGGAGTCCCACAAGGATCCGTCCTATCGCCCGCACTCTTCAATCTGTACATGCACGATATAACTACACCCAATACGCCCCAAATAAACTTAGCCTCCTATGCAGATGACATAACACTCACATGCACACACCATGACCCAAAAAGAGCAACAGATCTCCTTCAACCCTATCTCAACACACTACATGGCTGGTGCACTACAAACAGACTTAATCTAGCCCCAGCCAAATCCACCGCAACCCTGCTCACAAGTTGGACAGGAGAACACGAATACATCCCTCAACTCACCATAAACAACACACCCCTAACACATACACACACACCAAAATCCTAGGAGTAACATATGATACTCATATGACATTCAAACAGCACACCACAAACATTAAAAAGAAACTGACACCCAGACTTAACGCCCTCAGGTCACTTGCTCACACAAAATTTGGACACAACAAAGAAACTACCACCACAGTATATAAACAATACATAAGATCAGTGATGGAATACGCAAGCCCAGCCTGGGCTTCTAACCTAGCTGAAACACATCATAAGACCTTACAGACTATTCAAAACAAAGCCCTGAAGATCATTACAGGCTGCACAGCTACTGCACCCACAGATCACCTACATCAAGAAACCAAAATCCTCAAAGTCAAAGACCATCTGGACATGAGAGGCACTCAATTCCTGGCAGCAGCCTCCACGAACCAAGACCACCCACTAAACTACATGGCAACACACCCACAGACACCAAGAAATATCAAAACAACACCCAGCACACGGTATCACACACAATTATTGTCCTCTCTCCCTCCCTGCCCACCCCGAACCAACTTCCAGAAGCACATCCATACTCATATCTCTCACCGATCCATCCACTCACTCACAGACAACACGCAGCTGCATGCACGACCTCCCGAAATCCATCCTTCCGAATCCTCCCTTCCTCGCGAGGACAGAGTCCACCTGGCCAGGCTGAGATGCGGACACCATCCAGCTCTCCTGAGCTATCAGAAGAGACTGGATGACTCCGTTGTCGACACCTGCCCGGGATGTAACACAGCACCCCATACCATTAAACACATCATAGAAGACTGCATTTCACACAACCACTTACGCCAACAACACAATCTACACTCAATGAGAGCTCTGTGGGAAAGCCCGATCGTGGCCATGGCCTTTCTCAGGGACTCGGGGCTGTTCGGCCAGGCAGCTTAGGGAACAACAACAACAACAACAACTCCGTATATCAACTATATTTGTGATTCTCACATAAATCTGGGTGTCATCTGCATAAAAGTGAAAGGTGACATTATGTGCACGAAGCAGAAGAGACAAACTGCTAATATAAATTATAAATAGGATAGGACCTAAAACTGATCCCTGCGGAACACCATACTGCAGGGGTGTCGAGTCCGAGACCACTTGATTTACCATCACACTCTGGGATCTACCTGACAAGTACGACCCAAGAAGCAAGAGAGCGGAGTCACGCACACCACAATCATAAAGATCACTCAATAACAACTCGTGATCCACTGTGTCAAAGGCCGCAGAGAGATCAAGCAAGACCAATAGTGAGGCCACACCATTGCAAATGTTCTCAACTAGATCATTATGTACTCTAATCAATGCTGTTTCAGTTGAATGATGCTGTCGGTAAGCAGACTGAAAAATTGGGATAGTTTCATTCTGCTGAAGTAGTGGTTGTAATTGGTCAAGTATTGCACGCTCTAATATCTTTGATATGAAGGACAGGTTGGAGACAGGACGATAGTTCAACATGTTCTCAACATCAAGTCCAGGTTTCTTTAGAGTAGGTCGGAGTAGTGCATGCTTTTCAGAATGTGGGAAGCTACCTTCAGAGAAGCACTTATTAATTATTTTGGAAATAAACTCAACTGTGTGATCATAGACTCTTGGTAGCTTGGAAACATTTATGGGATCCAACGGGCAAAATGTTTTATTGAGGTTTCTTATGTAGGACGAGATCATGTCCACCTCTACTGAGTGAAAGGATGAGAGGACATTATTAGGAATGTGTCGGGGTTGGAGTACAACTGAAAGTTCTTCACCAACAGAAGCATCATCCAGTTCCTGTCTTATGCGAGTTATCTTGCCAGCAAAAAATGCCACAAAGTTGGCAGCCAACTCGGCATCGGGTACAGAAGGTCTTAAGCTGACTCTTGTTTTTCCAAGTAAACTGTTTACAATTGAAGCCAACCTCCTCTGGTCATTACCACACGAGTCAACTTTTCCCTGATAATACACTTTCTTTTCATCTTTGATTGTGTGGACCACAGCTCTTCTGGCTGACAGATATTGCAACCATGTAGAGTCTGTTTTATTTTTCCGCCATTCACGTTCAGCTCTTCTACGCGCTCTTCTAAGAAATTTAACTCGAGTGCTATACCAGGGTGAATCATCTCGTACTATGATTTTCTTCTCTACTTCTGGACAGTGATGATCGAACACTAATTTAAGTGCATTTCCATGTACCTCCACCAGCTCATCTGAAGTAAGGTTGGAAGTATCAATACTTCCCAAGTACTGTTTTACTTCACTGCTAGCCAAATTTTGGTCTGCATTTTTATAATTTCTAAATCTGATTACTTTTTCATGTGTGAGTGGCTTAGGGAAATCAAAGCTGAAAGTAATCAAAGCATGATCAGAGGTATTAGGGTCAGCATTCTCAACATCAACATCCAGAACACCACCACAACCCACAGGAGAGAAAACCAAGTCAAGGGTGTGTCCTAAGATATGAGTTGGGTGGGACACATGGTTTACAAAATTGTTCTGATCAGTCAACTCAAGGAACTCAGGAGAGAATGGCTTCAGATGAGGGCTGTCAACCCAGTAATTAAAATCTCCACATATCAAAAGTCTTCCGGTTTTAGCAGAAAATTCCTCGAGAAACTGCCCAAACTCTTCCATAAAACCCCTATCTGTGCCACGATGGCCAGGCCTATAGACAACTGCCATTCTTAGAATTTGTTGATGGAGTTTTATTTCCACTTCCAACAGTTCATAGTAAAGAGGGGCTGGGTTATGGCTTATTTGCAAGATATTCACCAGAGATGTGGAGTAGACAACTGCCACTCCACCACCCGGATGATCTCCCCTAGGCCTAGGAACATTTATTATGGAATGGGTTTTAGGCAATGCCGCCTGGATAATATTCAGATCTGACTCGAACAACCAGGTCTCAGTGAGACATAATACATCAAGGTTACGTTCATCCAAGATCTCGCAAATATGATCCATTTTGTTACGCAAGGAACGAACATTCAACAGACCCAGTTTCAACCGGCTCCCATGTGCATTTTTCAGTTTTTTGAACCTACAAAATTGGTGTTCTCAATAACTTTATTTCTCTGAGCTGTCATTAGAGGACAATTTCTACTTGAGGCGAAATGATTTGGCGGCTCCGTAACTGATGTGGAGCTCATACAATTTATACATTTGGGGGAAGTCTTGTTGGTGCAGTCTTTTGAGTTATGAGTACCGGCACAGAAGTTGCATTTTGGATCCTCATTTTTCCGATAACACCTGTCACTGGTATGACCAAAGCCCTGGCAGTGGTAACATTGTGTTACCCAGAAGCGATCGTATGCACGACATCTCACAAGTCCAACATACACAGAATTGCCATCATCCACAATGGAAGAGCGTATTTCAGGTGACATTTTTACTACCGCAGTCTTTGTGTGTGCATCACTCTTTTGCTTGGTGAATAGCAAATTCATAGCTAAGCCATCGTCGACCAGGGACTTTATTCTTGGGTTCTTGTTGAGGATGCTGGGAATGATCTCATTATCCTCAGCGTCATTAGCAATGCCTACCAGAGTCATTTTTGGCATCATCTTCTTTGGTTCGGAGACACTGAAGGCACTGTCCACCCCCAAACACTGATTGATGGCCCTTCCTGCATCTTCTTTCGCTTTCTTGGATGGAAGTCGTACCACCAGTACACCTGAATCAGTTCTAGTTAACTTGTTAACCGGAACCAAAGCCAAAGCAGTCTCGATTGCCTTTGTATCTGGTGGGCTTACTGGCTCGGAGGATCGGTCTTTTGGCTTCACTACCAGGACCTGATGGTCCCAGACAGTTTTTTTCTTTCCACCATCTACCACCTCAGTGGTGCGTTTGGTCGGCTCCTTTTTGGTCTCCTCAAATGTTTGCTGAACTATCTTGGCAAACAAGGGAATGTCGGGGGCAGCAACTTTAGTCTCAAGGATATCCATTCTGTTACCAATACTCTCTATCTCCACAGCCACCGCAGCAAGGGCACCCTTCACTTCGTTTACAATGGCAGTCTTCACTTCACCAACTAGGGCAGCCGTCAGGTCATCCAAGGTCTGCTGACTAATTGCTGCATCCTTTGCAGCCAGGGGGGTGGTATCGCAAACAGTGCAATGCCATTTAAATCCAGGTTTCTTCTTTGCAAGTACTCTGAGGTCCTCATCATCAACATTTATACAGTTAACATGAAAATAGGTACCACACGAGTAGCAGCCCAGCGATTTGGCCTTGCCCACAACCTTCCCACAACTACAACTCTGCTTGCCCGCTGCCATTTCAGTGGAAGTAACCAATAATTAAAAACAAAAACACCTGTATTTTGTATCTGATTAAAAATAAGAGAAAACCCTAGTTTTAAAAAAACGTGAAAATAACTACCTGGGACAGACCCCAGGTAGCGCCGTCCCCGTCAGTGCCACCACAATGGAAAAAAATTAAAATGGAAAAGAAAAAAAATGGAAAGTGGTGTCTGCAAGGTCACCGCGGGCAGGTGGGGATCGACTTGGCTACCCTTTGGGGGTAGCCCAACCGAGATGCGTGGAGAGACCACGCACAGGATGGCAGATGTGTGTGGTGCAAAAACTTTAACCAATTTTGCACACTGTTTTTAGCTTATAGCAGTGACAATGTAATATCCACGGTACTCAGCAAGACCCTATTGGTTACGATACCGCCACTGCGCAAAGCTGTGGCGAATGGAAAGAAAGCAGACTGCGCGCTTCGAAGAAGTCTGCTTATAAATAACCTTGCAAGTACATCAGTCAATGAATATCACATTGAGATTCAATATAATATATTTTCCAAGAATGCTGTATTCTTGTCCAAAAACATAAGATGTCTTTGACCCTTCCTCGGCGTCAAAGTTCTCTAGGAACAAACAAATCATTTGATTATACTGTATATATTTGGTCCTTAAGATTAATTTGTACAACTTATCTTCTATATCTCATAGTGTAACTATTAATGATATACAGTATATTCAAATTTTTTTTTTTTTGGACGGTAGCTGTATAACCAGTCCAGCTTATCAAGGTATCACATTCTCCGGCGGAGGGTCTGAGGGTCTTGGCTCTCATTACCCCCCCCCCTCCCACCTTTTTGTTTACATATAAGATCATTCTTAGAACTAGTAGCACACAAGACCAATTAGACCCGTTGCTGTAATGCCACACAGGTAAGTTTTGGTTTATCTAAGGCCACAGATAGGTAGCGCGTCAGAAAAGTATGATTGGATGACCACAATTGTGTATCCGCAATATCATCTATGGAATAATTATGCAAGAATCTTAACCCTTCCTACCCGGGCTGTCTTACCCAATGACGGTCGCCCCTACCCGGGCGAAATGGCTGAAAAACGTCTAGGCCTAGGCTACCGTATTTATGTTTATTTTCACTGCTAGAACTTTCCCACTCATCTATAATCGTAGTGCGGTTTTCAATCTGTATTTTGGCATTGAGTAGAGCTCTGTAAGTCAACTGGTTCAGTTGTGATGACGATTTCAGTGGAGCCAATATTGCAGAGATGTTGCCAATAACAGACACTAATTTCGTCATGACGTCATAACAATAACATTGAGGAGTCTTCTCCTTCTTGTTTTCGGAGGTGCGGTGACGAACGCTTGGGTTTGTTGACATACGTCGTACGCATGGCGTTCAGACCAAGCTTAATTAGGCTATTAAGCTCATGCCTTAGATAAGGCATACCGGGTAGCGGCCCTTCTTTCGTGCTGTCCTTACCTAAGGTAGACCGGGTAGGAAGGGTTAAAGAAACTGCCCACTTCCTGATGTCGTGGGCCCTTCCCACTACGCCGGGATTACTTTCTCGGATTACATCTACAAGCAATGATGCCAATTTTCTTCTTGTGACGCACTTACCTGCACTATTAACCCACAAAGCTCCCTGTTGCTGAGGTTGTGACACTCTCAAAAACTTTATCAGAGATTGTACTGGGCATAAAATATGGTGTGTGTGTCTCCGCATTTAAGCGCCGGAACAGTAAATTCAGAAAAAATATGATCGCAATGTTAATTTTTTGCGACAAAAGTGGGGGAAGGAGCAATTTGTACATTAATATTGCGTCTCCCAAACCTGAGGCAATTAGGTTCGTTGCTCATTGCCACCAGCTCAGACACCCTGTTACCTGTGGCCAAAGCCATAAGGAACACAGCCTTCTTTAACAGTGAGTCGAAATCCGGCGCATGATTATACTTGCGCGAATGAAGCAAAGACAATGCTTTGTCAAGTGACCAGGTAGGCATGAGCTGACGGGGTGGTGGGCGAAGCTTAAGACATGCCCTCATGAACCCTTTCTCCTCTGCCTGCGGTATAGAGAGCCCTGTTAAGTCATAAAAGGGAGTTCTGATAGCTGACAAATGATTTTTCAGTGTAATTACAGAAAGGCGTTTTTGTTCAAATAAGTAGTCCAAATACATGTACTTGAAGATCAAAGCTACTGATGCGTCAGTTTGTGTCGTTTCTACTATCCAGGTCGTGAAAGACTTCCAATGCGAATGATATTGACGCCTGGTAGAAAGAGTATACCGGTACTGATTGAGAAATTTATTAGTTTACAGGAGTTGAGCTAAGCTTGTGTTGTCCCGTCTCTCAGTCTACTTTCATCCAATTTTTCTTGAAAATATGGATGTTCCTTGCCCCTACCACCTCCTCCTCCAGCCTATTCCATTTGTCAATACATCTATAGGGGAAGCTAAACTTCCTGATATCCTTCTTGCAGGTAGGTCTTTTTACTTTGTAGCTGTGGCCTCTATTATTCCTGTATCCATAATTATTATATCCTCCCTATCCAGCCTCTCCAGCCCTCGGGTGCATTTGTACATCATTATCATGTCTCCCCTCTCTCTCCTCACATTTAGACTCGGTAGATTTAATTTGTCTAGCCTCCCTTCATATGGCAGTTCTCTGAGACTTGGAACCAATCTAATAACTGCTCTCTGGATTCTTTCTAACTTGTGAATATGCTTCTTAAGATGCGGGGACCACACCACTGCTGCATACTTCAATCTTGGTCTAATCATACTTTTTATAATTTTCGCTAACATGTTCTCATCCAAGTAGTTCAGAGCAACTTTCATATTCCCGGCCATTGCATACATTCCGCTAAAGAGCTTGTTAATATGTTTCTCTGGCGACAAGTTATCTTGTACAGTGGAGCCCCCATCCTAGCTACACCGGTCTTCGTTGATTCAATTCTCGCGCCACACACCAAATATTCCCCATTTCAATTCTCGCGCCAAAAGCCTCATTCCTCGCATCAAAATCCCAGCCGAAACCCGAAAAAATAGCAAAAATAACGAAAAACTCGACATAAAACTAGAAAACAAACAAAAACAATAATTTTGTTTTAACATAACGAAAGAATCTGCCAGTAGCTTGCCGTTTAGAGACGAAATCCGAGTGAATCCGAGATCCGATCGTCAAATGCGCAAGATGCCGCTATCTTTGCATGACGTCATCACTAAGCAGACGCTTGCGTTTAGCTAGTATCTGTGTTGACAAAACAACCGTTTGCAAGCCTTTTTGTGCCTGAACCCCTTATCTCTCGCGTTTATTATAACCTCTAGTACATCTAGTGATAGGGATGGTTGGCCTGGTGGTAGCATTGAAGGAATTTCATGCTCAAAACACAGAGCAAAGACCAGTCCATGTCGGACGAAAGCGATTGAAATGCCTAGCCTAGACGATGTTAGCCTAGGCTAGGCTAAATATGACAATGATTTATAATAAAATCTGTGTGGTAAGTAATCTTCTCATAATACGTCTTTTCCTCATAATATGTATTTATTGGATGTATTTGGGGCGAAATGGGTACTTGAAGGGTGGCTGGATGAATTTAGAACCTAGGCCTAGGCTAGGCCTAAAATATTTCGCATGATAGAAACAATGCCCCAATCTACAGTATTTATGGTTAGGACTGTCATTTAGCCATGTCTATATTATTATTTACAATGCATAAGATTTAGGCCTAGGCTACTTGAATAAATTAAACATAACTTGATGTAGCCTAGACAAAAAACATGTTTTCATAGCCTAACACTGGGAAAAAGTGCGGTAATTGTTTAGATATTGGGCCTTTTTTTTTCTAGTTATTAAAAACTTATTCTATGGTGTATTATATGATACAGTATAATGCATAAAATTTAATTTGTGTACAATAAAACATGTTTTCGTAGGCAAAAAATAGAAAAAGACGCAAATTTTGGCATGAGCACGGAACCGATTGAATTTTCCCCATAAGAACAGTGCCCCGATCTTGGCTGTTTCAATCCTAGCTCTATTTCTGCGGAACCGATTAGCAGCTAGGATGGGGGGGCTCCACTGTATAATTAACCCTAAATCCTTTTCTTTTTCGGCCTTGCTAATTATATTATCTCCCATCCTGTACTCCCAATCCAGCCTATTCACACCTCTTCCCATATTTAACACATGACATTTACTTATATTAAATTTCATCTTCCACTTGGTGCTCCATTCGTATATTTTATCTAAATCCCCTTGCAGCTCCTCACAACTACTTTTATTTGTTATTTGTCTCATAATTTTTACGTCATCTGCAAACATTGACATGTTGTTGTTGCTGTTCCCCAGGCTGCCTGGCCGAACAGCCCCAAGGCCCCGAGCAAGACCAAGGCCATAACCGAGCGCCCCCTCAGAACCCTCCCTGCCTACCACAATAGAGCCTGGGTGACCGAAGCCACTCCATGGCGGGGAGCTGAGGAGGGTGCGGAAACGCCCGGGAAACCAAAGCCCCACCCAGGGCCCTGTGCCCCTCAGCAATTATGAAGAGATAGTTGAGGGGCAAAGGAAAAATGTGATGCTTTGGCTTCCAATCTTGGTAGATTGGAAGGTCAATCCACGGAAGAGACGCCGTCACTTGAGATTTAGAAAATATATAAGTAAAAGGAACAGTCAGATTAAGCTATGGGTATGGCAGAGATCGCTCAGTTCTCACTCTGATAGACCAGCCCATCACCACACATTGACATGTAGGAGTTTATGCCTATTGGCAGGTAATTCACGTACATAAGGAACATGAGAGGTGCCAACACAGATCCCTGTGGCACACCACTCTGTAGTAACATAGCAGACTGGTAACACAAGATGTCCCTTCTTTGAATCCAAATTGTTTTGGGGTTATTATCTTCTTTCTCCAACATTTTCCTCCATCTCTTCCTAATTAGCTTTTCACAAATCTTGCATACAATACTAGTAAGTGAAACTGGTCTATAGTTTAAAGGGTCCTCATGGCTTCCATTCTTGTATATCGGAATGATATTAGCTCTTTTCCATTCAACAGGAACCTGTCCTTTATCCAAGGAAGCTTGAATTATGTCCCTCACTGGCTCCACTAATTGCTCTACACACTCCTTTAAAACCCAGGCAGACACTTCATCCGGTCCCATAGCTTTCCTTACTTCAAGTCCTCTGATCGCAGATAACAGCTCATCTCTAGTTATTTCAATCTTGCTAAGACCACTCTCCAGTACTCCCGCCTGTGGTTCGTCAAAACTTTCATCTCTACTAAACCCCGTTAGTGAGTGCTGTACTGTATTTTATATATTATTTTGTAATAGTATAGATATCTTATCAATATTTGTATTTTGTACTATTGTTAACCCTCGGTTCCCGGAAGGGCTCTCGAACGCCCATAAAAAAGCATACACGAGCTGCCCGGAAGTGCTCTTAAACACCCATGAGCTCAAAGCCTGTAAGCTTGGTGTGTGAGGCGTCGGTCCGACGCATGTAAACAACAGCCGGCTGGACCGACGCCCCGCATCTCCGGCCACAAGAAGGAGAGCGTCGCTTGTTCGTGTGTGCCTGTATGTTGTTGTTAAGTATCGAAAAGTAGTGTAAAGTGGCTGTTTTTGCCATAAAGTTATCTCCAATGAAATCATCATCACAACTCAACCAGTTGACTTAGAGAGCTCTACTTAACACCATTCTACAGGTAAATAACACAGCTACGCTTGGGGATGCGTGGGAATGCGGGAAGCAGTCAGAATAACAAATATACGGTAGCCTAGCCTAGACGTTTTTCGGCCAAAACACCCGGGTTTCGGGGAATATTTATGTAATGCGTAGCCGGGGCTGGAGGGTTAATGTCTTGTCATGTTGCAAATTTGATTTTAAATAATATTTTGACATTTAACATGTAGTTTCTTTATTCATGCAGAGTTTAGTAAAAATTTACCAGAACATCCCGGACTTCCCAAACTTGACTAATTCCTTTAACGTGACGATAGTGCGTTGTTATATGTGCGATTAGTTTGCTTGGGAAACAGATTAACTTGCTCATGTAGTAATGTACACCCTATGTGGTGGATTATGTTCTTTTATTTAATAATTTTCCTTTTAGTAAGCGTTGTTTCCACATAGCGATTTTGATAATTTAATTTGACTTTATATTGTCCTTGTCCCAGTTTTGGTTTGTTTGGTTTGCAAGTTTTACATTTTAATTCATTACCTCGCACATGTCCGATACATTTTCATACGTCCTAGCATCTACTCTTAATTTAGTAATTTGTTTCTTTACCTTCCAACTTACTGTTTATATATTTATAAAATAATTTAGGGTCACTTTCCCTCTTTTTTTCATATTTTTTTATATTTTTCATATTTCATATTTCATATTTCATATTTTCATCATATTGAACTTCCGAGACCTCGTTGACCCTTGCTTTTGAATGCAGGCTACCGCATTCAAATTGTAAATTCGAAAAGCTACTGATTTCCCCCGCAAGGTGGAGCCGTGAGCCTGAAGGAAAAATAAAGGGACTAATAGTTCTTTCGCATTGATGTGAAAATTCTCGGATTGGAACCAAAGACCTTGACCCTGATGGCCTAGGTTCGACTGATAACCCCAGCCAATTGTCCCTGAAGCATCCGTGTCTATCCATACCGTAGGTGGGGGAGACGTCCACGTCATTATTGAGTGCAATGTTTCTCTCTTCGGAATTCGCCATAACTTTCCCGCGGCAACAGTGGGAAATGTTTGTTTCCTTCCAGGATTAATCTCTTTACTTTCAACCGGCCCAACTTCACAGTTAATTGAATCCAGTTGAGAGAGCCAACCAGGGATTCCCATGTCCTTCTCGTGGTAGTCAGACTGTGGAGAAACAAAAACAATTTCTTTCGAAATCTGTTGCGGTTGTCCACACTCTGACTGAGAGTAAGATATGCTGTGTCCCAAACCAGCCCTATCCACTGAATTACCCGTGTGGGAACAAGGTTCGACTTTGCCAACTTGACCTTGAACCCTAGGGATTGAACATGGTTTATAATTTGAGTGACATGAAATTTGCATTGACTCTCTGATTCTGCCACCACTAGCCAGTCGTTAAGTACCACAATACCTTGATTCCTTGATTCAATATTGGTATGAGGGCTTGCCAGACTAATTTTGTGAATATTCTCGGTGCAAGGTTCAACCCGAATGGCATTCTCTGAAAGACATAAGTCTGATGCTCTATCCTCAAAGCGAGGAATTTTTGGAAGCTTTTGTTTACCGGGATGTGCTAATAGGCCTCTGTCAGGTCTAACGGGCACATCCAACCTTGCGGCGGAAGTGTTAGCCTGATATGATTCACAGTGAGCATCCTGAACGATGTGTTGTGAATGTGTCGATTCAAACAAGATAGGTCTATGACCGGTCTCATCTGAATACTGTCCCTCTTTGGTACGAGAAAAAGTTTGGACGTGTAAACTAGGCAAGTTGGATTGACTGGGACAATGATATGCTTGGTGATCATTTCCTGGACTAGTGACTCCACCTCTAAAGACACATGATTTATTTTTAGTGGTTGATGTAAACGAGGTCGCCGGAGCCACCGGCAGGTGGCGTACCACTGTCCGTGCCTAAGTCCGCCGGGGCCAAGCCTGGTGACACGCTCGAAATGACCCAGTTCGTTGACTGGGCTTGTCCAGCATAACTACCCTCGTATCCAACTCGCCCACGACAGGCCCCGAGAGTGAGAGAGTTTGTGATATGGCTATTTTTTTTATGGAGATGGTGGGGTAGGGTTAGACGGCTGACTAGGTTTGGCAGAAGTAGATCCCTGACCTGATCTATGTTTTAGTTGATGCTTGTGCCATTTACCTGATTGTTTTCCCTGCTGATACTTGGGCGGGGTGCTTCCTTGTGCTAGAGGGGACTTATGGCTCTGAAAGGGCTTAGACTCACTAGGTTGGGGTTTAGCACTGCTCTTTGGCTTGGAATAAGGTTTCTTAAAGTGATCTTTCCTAGCCTGGGAAGCACCCTGCTTGACAGTATCTACCATATTGAAGACTGTTTTCCAAGTATTGGGGCAAAGTAAAGAGGGCGTCAACACTGGTGAAAGAATTACCCGGTGACCAATGTCTTCCGGCAATTTCTTCACCATGTAGATTCGTAAGTCTTGACGTGCGCGGACAGCCTCCAACAAGGCTATCCTGACGTCGCCCAGAGATTGTATAGAGTTCTGTAGTAGGAGCCGGTGGGATAAGTCCGTGGCTTTCCTAACATCTGTGTCATTAATAGCATCAATTGTTCTAGTGAGGGACTGGGCTATTTAGCAACTTAGTAAGAACTGGGAGAAGAGCCTGAAAGCTTTGTGTCTCAACTTAAAATCTCTGTCCAGATGTGCCGGGGGAGGCGTTGAAAAGGGCTCCGGTAGGTCCCATAAAGCTAATTTAGGGGCGGCAAGAAAATAAAAAATAGCAGGGGGAACTCCTCCGGCTTTTGTGATAGGCAATGAGAACCAACAATGATTCTCTTGAGGTATTTGGTGGGAGGATTTTGATGTTATTGTAGCCGCAAACTATTGCACCTCAATCTCCCAGTCCACCCAAGGGCCTGAACCTACCTGTCCCACCTGCAGGACTGGATTGCCGGACTGGTCGCTCACCGGAAGTGTATCCAGTTCCGGCGTAAGCGTGGCTAGGACTTTGATGTCGTTCATGCCGTCAGTCTTGGACCAATCCGCAAAAAGTCGTGCAGAGGAGGCAGGAGGAATAGCCGGTGTGGGGAAATACACGAAATAGCCATAGGAATAAACATTGGGATGGCTTTGACAGCAACATCCAAAATCTGACCCTGTGTGTCTTTTGCCCTTAATTATCTACTCTTATTCATCTGGATTACCCAGTCACTAGGGACTGGGAGCTCCCCCGCGATTGTCATCTGTGCTATGGCTGGATTTTGTGCCATGATAGTCACCCATGAGCAATCGGGACCGTAAAGCAGAGGCATAGGGCTTTTCTTTATCGGTACCTTTTCTAAAGGAGGGGGATTAATGTCTGTAATTACATGCACGTTAGTGGTGGTTGAAGCCGGACTTTGCACACTACTAGTAGAAGCAGTAGGTTGAGTTACGTTAGGTAGGGAGGGTGGCAAATTAGATGGAACAACGACTCTGGTTGGCACTAATGGCCGCACAACAGACCCAATCGGAGGAGCTCCCGGTATAGCTGTGGGAGTTTCCTGTGACTTAGGTGGAACATTATATTGTTGCATCATATTATGGAGAATGTAATCTAGGTCCTCCCTGGTAAAGTACTGTTTCTGGGAACCCTTAGATGACTCAGACCCTACCTCAACCGGCCCAGCCTGAGCTGAAGACAACTGGTCTACGTCTTCCGGCTCTTGCTCTGTAATCTCCATCTCTTCCGGTTGTTGCCAGGATTCAGATGTAAACTGTTCACTACCTGGCCATACTAGGTCAGGGACGAAAGAGGGAATATTGTCAACATTGTCACTACCTCTATTATCCGCCGGGTATTGGTGCACGGGCTGTGTTCGCACGGTCTCAGGGTGTCTCCACACACTGCGGCCTTGCTCTACATTAGGTTGTGATTCAGGGAAGAATTGAGAACTCTGACTTAATTGTAAACCCGTATCATAGCCATGTGGCTCACTCACTGTGTAACCCCCGTACTGTTCAGCAAGAACTCTTTGAGACACTATAGGATCCCGGCTACGTGTATCTAACTTTGGGATAGCAAAATTCACGTTGTGGTCCACATATCTGTCACTAGCCCCGTCCCTGGGAGTTGACTCAGCTCCCTCCGTCCCTACCTCGGAACTGCCAGATTGGACGTTAGGCATGGTAGAGGTAGGGGCGGAGGGCGATGGACGCGACCCCGGCGATTGCCGAGGCCGCGAGCACGTCGCCTCCTTGCGGGATTTTTTTTTTTTTTTTTTTTTTTTTTTTTTTTTTTTTCCTATATTGCAACTTACTTCCTCTCGGGCATAGGCTGAGAGCCTTAACATTCACTGCTTTACAATGAACAGTGAAGCCTGTGAGGTCTTGTTCCAGTCTAGGGAGTGAGACATGTGAAGCACGTAGAGTACAACGAGCACCTGCCATCTTGCCTTCACATGAGGCACGGTGCTCACTCATGGCCCGAAACGACCCCATCTCTGAAGCCACCTCGTTCCCGTGCTTCACTGTCTCATCCCCTACACTCGGACTCTCACACTTACACACACACAACGCCACCTGTTGAGCAGATAACTCACCAGGCATTGCACCCCTATAGCATATTTTGAATATGGGAATATTCATACAGTGCTATTTAATCAGGAAACAATGAGGGTATTTTATTGACGTTTCGGTGGGCTTGTGGTAATGCACTGATACCAGGTACAGCACAAATTCCATCCCAATAATATCTTCCCATTGATACATCGGGATTTGAACCCGGGACCTTTGGATTACCAGGCCAGTGGCAAGACCACTCCACCACACCTCCCCAATATGACAATTCCCCTCTGACTGTCTGTCACTAGACGACGCTGCGTCCGTTTTCCGCCTCTTGAGCGACCTGGACGTCTCTGTGGACGACTTGTAGGACCGCTTGAGCGGCGATCTGGACCGGGACCTGGAACGGTCCTCTTTTGGTGATGTAGATCGCGCTCTCTTAGGGCGGCCGGGGGAGTTGCCCTACTTGAGTCACTATTGTCACTGCTGCTCACTATTTCTTTAGAGAGAATTTTGGGCTTATGTTTTACTTTAGAGCTGGGCCGAGAAGGGGGAGTTTTAACAACTGGCGATTTAATTACTAATTGGTCCCAGAGTGCCTCATCATCACAATGGAGGGCTTTATGAGCAATGTCTTTTGAATAAGAATTAAAAGTGTTTTTAACTTATTGTAATGCAACTAGACATGATTGATCTCTTTGATTTAATAATCCCATTCCTCAGGTCTGTGCATACTCCACACCTCTTTGAAACCCAGACTCCCCTGGACCTATCGAGGCACTTAACACATTTTACACATAGTTTATGGTAAAAGATCGGGATGTTAGAACAACTTGGGGTAGAGCATAACGTGACTAAGGGCATGATGGAGACTTAACGATCCCCCCCCCCCGCCGGGATTGGCCCCTCCCCCTGGTGTCCGATGCCCGTACAGATGTGTTGTGATCTGGAAAGAAAATTTCCAAGAATCAATGCTCATAAGGATAAACCGAGACATTTACATATCATTACATCCCCAAATGCGCCGGAAAATTAGACGTAGCCACACCGCCACTCTAATCTTCCTTCACACTTGTTTTCAAAAAGACCTCGGAGATCCTTTTTCTCGGTTTGAACTGCTTACCTGTGACTAAGTGTCAATGACCCATACTTTAGATTATTCCTTTTGGATATAAATTAACTAACACAATGTCTCCCATGACCTGATAGTTAATTACCCCACTGGACTTTTCCGCCGGGCGGATTCAAAGTCACGTCATGCCGCGTGAGGCTCTCTGTAAAGGCGATTTCTCTCGGCCGGGCCGAGATCACCCCCTTAGGAATCTGCATTTCCGCTGGGAGTCTAGTGGTACTCCAGACCACGCCGGGATCCTTGGATCTATTCCGTGCCCGCCTGCAAGGCGAGCCGCTGGCATCAATACCCGGTAAAGATCGCCGGAGGGAAAACCAAGCTAATTTAAGAGTATTGACTTGTCCGGGCAAGGCAACTACAGTCAGGTCTTGATATACACGGTTAATTCGTACCCTGTACGTACAGTGTATATCAAAACCGTGTTTTAGAAATAACAGGCCTTATGGGAATTAATTAATTCGTTCCAGACACTTTCCCAAAGTCCCCCTTTTGGCCCTTTTTGCCTACCTTCAGTCGACTTATATTACATTATGCCACCAACATCATATATGACATAACATAGAATACATTAAGCATCAGTAAGAACTGTTTTGGACCTGTTACTGACTTATTTGTGTGAATAGACGTGTTGACGTTCGGTAGATATCCCTCCCCGCCCCGTCCCGGCCTCAACCCCGACCCCGTTACTGTGATGTTGATAAGCCTTGTGCTACACCTAGCACATAGGCCCCCTCCAGGTTCCCAGGCATGTTGATCATCCTCATTGAAACCAGAGAACACAGAAATATTGTCCATCATATCATTATCATCATCAGACTGGTTGTCACTATCGGGGATGCTCCCTCCCTCCCCCTCTCTTTATTAGGGCTCCCTCCCTTCCCCTCTCTTTATTAGGCTATAGTTTAATAGACCAGAAAGTAGAAAAGAAGTTATTACGGGTTTGACAACCCGAAGGGAGAGAGGGAAAACTATTTAGTAATGGTTCCGTAGTCAATGACGTGAGAGCCTTATATTATATAAGGGCTCGCCGGAGACCCCCGTGAGGGTCCCGGAGAAAGCATTAACGCGACCCAAATATATAAAAAGTACATCCTAGGGTGAAACCCTTTACTTAGTTCCTAGGGAACGTCATTAAAAAAGGTAACCATTAGAAAAAGAAAGAAAAATTGTATGAGTAAAAGATTAGAAACTACGAATGTTGCGTTACTAAATTAACTAGCGCGCCGTTATACAGTCCTTCCCTTGCACGCGTCCTCCAGCTGGCCACTCTGGGTTCATTTGTCCTTCATTGTACTAAGTTGCGTATGTGCATGGGAAGAGGGAGGAGGGAGGGCCGCTTTACGTCATTGACTACGGAACCATTACTATATAGTTAGTTTTCCCTCTCTCCCTTCGGGTTGTCAAACCCGTAATTTAGTAATGGTTCTCTCCGTCAATGACGTGAGAGCCTAAGAATACCAAGATCGGTGGTTGGGACATCTCATGCTCAACGTCAAAGACCGGAGAAAACCAAAACTAACAGCTCGCGCATTAGATATACTGTAGATAACATTTAGATAAATTTAAAAAAAAGGAGTAAAGTATAAGGCAGGGTTTCTGAGTAAGCCTTAGGAAGTAAGAGAAAGTTAAAGGAAGGTAAGTGGAAGTATTTAGTAAAACTTAATAAGAGAGCAACTGTATACTGTAGTGTAAAAAAATATATATATATATATATTTCTATAGCCCACAAATTGATTTTTTTTTAAAGTGAAAACTTTATCATATTTATTAAACTCAGAAAGATTTTTTTGTATTTACCAAAATCCCTTTAGGCAATTAAGTACCTCATTATTATCAACCTTACTTAACTCTAATATTAATCATCACCTGAGAGAGGTTCTCCAGTTCGGAAACACCCCGCCCCCCTTTTCTCAAAACACAATTGTATAAGCCAGGATCTTGGGGAACCTCACTCATAGGAGTAACATAAACCAATTGCACTATTGTAATTAAAACAGAAATTAACTTGGCTTATGGAGGAGTTTCATGGCTACGCATGGAACAGTGGGACTCTTCAAATGTACTGACAGGAACAGTACTTGGATAAAATGTGTGGTGGGTGGACCAGACCTTTGTTTGTTTAATATTTTGTGTCGAGTAATAAGAAATCGGACAGACGTGGCCCACTCCCTCACCTCATGAGCCTTTGTTACCGCTGACGGTTCGGCGACTTAGATAACGTCAACTAGAATAGATGCAAGTTGTCTTTGAGATAACCTTGATTTTTCATGTGAAGAGATCCACAAATGAGACGGGTGTAAGGGTGAAGTTTGTTATACTGTACCTAATTATATCATGCCATCACAGGACATAGAGCATGGTGTTTATTGTTTTGATTTAGGGCCATAAAATCAAGGAGAGAGAACACATGATCTTCTCATTCATACTTGGCTATGAGATAGGGAGCTGGCGCCAGAGAGACCGCGCTCAGATCCTCCTTAAAATGGAATCAGTTATCAGATCTAGTCATGGCCGCAAGCCCAGATACTCGATGAGCTGTTGCTACAGAAATTAAGAAAATTCATACTTGGCTATGAAATCAGGATTTGGCGCCAGGGAGACCGCGCTCAGATCCTCCTTAAAGTGGAGTCAGTTATCAGATATAGCTATGGCCGCAAGCCCAGCTACTCTATGAGCTGTTGCTACAGAAATTAAGAAAACACATTTAGATCATAATTTGTCATATGATGGGTTGACTGTGTAAGGTTTACTGATTTACAGGTTTAACACCTTGTCTAGTGACTACTGTGGGAGAATCTGTCTAGATGGAGCTCATAACTAAAACAAGTTGTAAGAAAAACTCCTTTCAACTTTTGAAGGGTAAGTCGGAAGCCAATTTATTGGTGGCTCCTTACGTCAATGACGTAAGAGCCTATGATAATATGGCCTCGTTCCGAGCTCACCGGTTAACCTCGATCACGACGGTCGAGAACCAAGATCATCTTAGGGGGTACCCCTTAATCATTCCTAAGGTACGTCATTGAGACGGAGCCACTGAAAAGTAGGAAATAAAAAAGAAAAGAATTAACACAGTTTGAACACCGCGCCTACGCGCATTCCGATCTTCCTGAGCTGTTTCCCATACCTTGCCCGGTAACCCCACTCCCCAGGTGCGTTCTCTCTCGATCGTCGCCCAGCCAGATAGGACGTTTTTTTTTTCCTTACCTCCCTGTCAGTTTTACATAGCCCCTCTTAAACGCATCAGTTTTTAGTCCCTAGTGAGTCTAATTGCAAATTGAGTTGCATATGCGTTTAGGAATGTATTTATTTTAACTATTTCACTTGTAAACCTGCATAAGTAAGGACTCAGTTCTGGGCTGGTCTACGATCGTGCTTTTCAAGGACGCCATTTTCACTTTTTTTTTTTACTTAGTGTTTTTTTTTTTTCTTGTTTTTTCTATCATACAAGCCTCGGCTCATTAGCTGCAGTGTCACTCTTTTTTTCTGTGAAAGTGTGTTTTAACATTGTAGCTTGATATTAATTCCCTTAAGTGTTGAATTCTATGTTAGTGTCAAATTCATAGATCTTTAATTCTTTACATGTACCCCCCAAGGTTGTGCGCTGGCCAGGGTTTACTTGTCTTACCATTGTTAAATTTTTATTAAAAAACTAATTCCCAAACCTAATTTCGAAAATGTTTTTGACCTATTTTCATTCAATGCTTCACACCATATCAATCACAATACCTTCAGTATTAACTCCCAAGTTTTCTATGTGAAGATGAATACATATTGCTTTTACATTAATCAATCAAGAGTGCCTCATCACATATATTTGCCTTCAAGACATTTTGTAGGGCATTATTTTCAGTGAGAACCATCAAATACTTACAGCTGATGGTTTTATATTGTGATGCTAAATTCAATTACAACATTCTAATAATAGCCTATATTGGACAGCTTATTTAGGCACTCGTATGTTATTATTTTCAAGGGTATCAAGTAGACCTACAGCCAATGAGTACCCAAATAATATCTTGATTGAATATATCTCACTGACTTACAATCACGGAACGATGTGAGAAACATGTACAAAGTTACATAATAATCGCCATTATCACAAGTGCCCGAGTAGGCCTACCCTTACAAGTGCAAAATATGGCGTGTTGAGAATTCTCAAGTCGAATTCTCAAGTCCCCGGGTACCCTAGACCTTATCTCAATAAGGCCCGGGTACCAGGACTGCCGGGTAAGGAGACAGTCCCGGGTACCCAGATGGGCGGGGATATTATAATACCATACAAGTATTTAATAGTGGCCCCTTCATCATTGACAAACTGCCTTAAAGGAAGGCACCCTTTCAAACTCCATGCGTATCGCACATTTGAAATGCCCGCGCAGGTAGCCTGATGGGGCCCGCATCAGAAGTGCACACTTAATCTCTTATGGAATCGCCATAATGATCGGGTACCACTAAAGAAAACACTTTTAGAAAAAATAAAAACTAATAATAATACACTAAAGTTGTCAAAAACAGCTTCCAACAATTGTGGATATTCTTGGTGTGCGCAGCCTGACGTCGGGACCCGCGCGTCATTTCGTCCTTCTCCTACCTGCGACGATACCGCTCGGACGTTTTTTAGTGAGCTGCTGTATTCGTCTTCTCGTGAGTCCTTACTCATTTGTATTAACCGAGACGTTCTGTGACAGGTTTAGATTAGCTAGCTTACTAGACCGAGCAGTATTATCGCAGGGAGAGTGTATTATAAGGGTACTTTTAGAGCGTCCAAGCAGCCCGATTGGGTGGACGCCTCGCATGTCTAACTTTTCTTTTTCAGTTTCCGTGTTAACTTAAACTAGTTAGGAGGCTATTTTACTGGGTTTTTTCCTGCTGAAGATGTTCCCAGGTTCTGTGCGTTTTGTGCGGTGTTTGTAAGCTCTAAAAGTTGTCACACATAGTTGTGGGACTTCGTGGAGCCTTGCCCTGCCCCGCCCCTGAGCCAACGTGTGGTGGCGTCGTCGTCGTGGGAGCCCCTCTGCGGTTGCCCAAGGCCTCGTGGTCTGCCTCTGTTAGGGGTTTAGCATGTTTAGGCTAAGTTTACTACTTTATGATTATATATTGTGTATTATAGCCTTGCTTCCTCAGTACTTGTTGTGTTTTGGCAAGTACGAGGATGACAAGGGACGCCCTGTTTATTGTTATGGTTGTGTTTTTCGTCGCCCACTGGTCTGGGTACTTAACACAACGGGTTGGGTGTCCTTTCCCGGCGCTCTCACTGCTTAGTGACCGCCAGGAGTCTGCTTCGGTGGACATTGGACAAGTCCCAGTTCCCATAGTGGTCTAATACCACTTTTTTCCCGGCGGGGGGTGTCAACCTCCTGGGGATATTCCGGCGTTGCCGGGAGGACTAGCCTGTCTCGCTAGGGTCTTGTTCCCGGCGGGACACACAAGGTTGTGACTGTTTTGGTTTACTATCAAGATTAGGTAGTATACGGGCCTCTCACTACTGTGTCTTCGCCCCGGCGAGTAGGTAGGATGGACAAACAATAGTCAATGGGTTTATTGATACTACTAAAAATTGTAAGTGTCATTATATGCAACCCTGTGTGTTTTTTCTTTTGGGTTACTATCAAGATTAGGTAGTATACAGACCTTATCACTACTAGTCTTCGCCCCGGCGAGTAGGTAGGACGAAAAAACAATGGGCAATGGATTTATTGATACTACTAAATATCAGTGTCAATTATATTACATTTAGTCCTCACCCCTCTTTTTGTGCAACTTCAGGCATGATTAAGAGTGTGGCCCAGTCGGGAAAATAGACTGATCCTGTTAGGACACTCTGTTTTCTCGGAAGGGCCGGGGATATCAAATAACATATGTGAATGTTTCGGTTTATCCTTATGAGCATTGATTCCTGGAAATTATTTTCCAGATCACCACCACTTCCGGCGAGGAGCACGGACAAGGGGACAACCAATCTGGCTGGGGGGTTTGTCACTACCATGCCCTTTGTACCTCTTTGTGTTACTAAATCTTGTTATGAGTTTCCAATTTTTAATCACTCACATTGTATCCGGTGTGTGCCATGCCTGGATCGTTCTCGTGGGACCTGGTGGTCCAAGAAGTGCAAGACCTGCACTGAGCTCCGGCATGGCTTACTGGTTGATAAAGATAAATCTTGCTTAATTTCTCTGAATGCAATCAGAATTGCTTTTAAGAATTACTGTACTGAGGTCGCACATAAGTCTTTGATGTGTGACGACCTAGAATTGTGGGAATACTTAACTGTCAAAGACCCCGCCGATAGGGAGTCACCGTGTCGCGGTGGAGGGGCTTGAAGCTTGGCCGGTGGACTCTGTTCATAGAGGGGACAGACCTTCTTATGTTCGAGGCTCCGCCGCCCTAGTGGACCAAGACCTCCCTCCTCGTAGGTTTCCAGAGGCCTGCAAGGTACCACTTTTCTGTCTTTTTCCCTCTCTAACTTTGTCCTTTTCTTTGCTTCCCCTTCTTCTATCGTTGACGACTGGACTACTCTATATAATTGATGGAGGGTGGATCTGGACGGCGTTCCCTTCCACCCGTAGAACTGGAGTACCTGACGTGCACGCACGAGGGGAACCTTTTATCGTCAAATTTTGCTCTCTGTGCTGGACCCGAAGCTGACGAGTTGACCGTCTATAAGCACAAGGGGTAGGGATGTATATCAGGGTTTGACTCCTAGGGCAAATACCAAGTCCTCTAATTATAGGCTCCGTGGTGGGTATGGAGCTTATCCCGGACGAATCATAATACCTTCGTCATATGGAGACTTCCTCTGAACCCTTGATCACCGGCACTGGCATGGATATGGATATTGAGACTGATTCACCTTCCTTGACCGTCATCCTCTCGGATGGTGGTGGCACTATGCCGGATTCTTTACCGGCCCCTGCACCGTCCTTGGACTCACCCCTCTCTATGGACCCCCCCTATATCCCTGACCTTGGCAAGCCTTCTACGGATAATGTGACGAATTCTCCATCGTCGGATAGAGAGATCGATCAGTTGGTCACCCCGGCATCAATTCCAATGCAAAGTACTGCCGCTGTGACCAATATTAGCAATGACAACCCCACGGTCTCAACCTTAACTTCTTAATTACCAGATCATGATCCTAGCCTTAGACTACCTATTCATTCAGTCGAGGACCTTAATGATGAAGCTCGGATGCCCTCAGCTGACACCCTTACGGATACTTCGTGTATCCCTGACCAGTCTACGACTACATCTGTTACCATCTTACCTCAGGATGCTGGATCTGCTACCTCCAACAAACCTGCTTATGTACCTCCAAGATCTCAAAGGCCTACTGTCACATCAACTAACCCTCGGCCGTTGCATACCTTGAGTACCGGTACTGAAGGGAATTAAACCGCCCATACTGTGCATCCTTCCCCAACGACCACTGATTTAACTCTGACCTCACAATCTACCGACACATCCACTCCTCATTCCTCTCATAAAGGATCTACATCTACTGTGCAAACCCTCAAGCCGCATGTTCCTCAGCGCACACGGAACAAAGGTCGTCGTACCACATATACCCCAGTCCCAAAACCGACCCTAGACGCCATGTTTCGTCCCCCTGATTGGCCTCGATTCTTCGAGGTCACTGGTGACCCCATGGACGATTCTTCGAGGTCACTGGTGACCCCATGGACGATCTTGATCTTTATGATTCTCTTGCTTCGACCTTCGGTGACTTCACCGTACACACTGTCGGGAAAGGAAAACGCATGATTTGGGCTGCCACACAAGAACAATCAGAAGCCTTACAAGACCATTTTCTCACCCACGTTGGCTGGTATACAGGTAAGGAAGACGAATACCTTAATCAGCGCATAGGTACAGTGGCCCTCCCCTCGGACTTCGAAATTGCTGAAAAAGGCTTTCAAGACTCGGCCCCACGCATCTTGAAATTATTGAAAAATACAGACCCCTCCATCGTCAAAGTAGACACTTATGTTGTGCCCCAACGCTATAATCGACCCAGTTTGCGTATTGTCAAGGTATTCTTTAACCCTCCAGCCCCGGCTATGTATTATATATATATTCCTCGAAACCCGGGTGTTTTGGGCAAACGTCTAGGCTAGGATACCATATATTCGTTAATCAGACTGCTTCCCGCATTCCCGCGCATCCCCAAGCGTAGCTGTGTTATTTACCTGTAGAATGGCATTAAGTAGAGCTCTCTAAGTCAACTGGTTGAGTTGTGATGATGATTTCATTGGAGATAACTTTATGGCCAAAACAGCCACTTTACACTACTTTTCGATACTTAACAACAACATACAGGCACACACGAACAAGCGACGCTCTCCTTCTTGTGGCCGGAGATGCGGGGCGTCGGTCCAGCCGGCTGTTGTTTACATGCGTCGGACCGACGCCTCGCACACGAAGCTCACAGGCTTTCAACCACTGGGCGTTCAAGAGCCCTTCCGTGGTGAGAGGGTTAAGAGGCACGTCCTCCCCATGCATGTCAAACTAGCTGGACGACAACTGCCAGTACGTCGCTACGTTTATTGACCTAGACAATGTACAGAATGCTGGCGTTTTGGTCACACTACTGCACGGTGCAGAGCACGCTGTCCTCGTTGCCAATATTGCGGCTCTGAGCTCCATGATCTGGAACACTGCCAGTCAAAGGAGGCCAGATGCACAAATTGTGACGGATGCCATGAAGCTAACAATAGGGACTGCCCACATTACAAATTCCAATGGGAGATACTACACCTACAGGATTCGTCGGGTCTCCCACTCAGGGCGGCCGAAACGCAACTCAGGGACGAAGGCAAAGCTCCTCCCTACCGGAGATATGGACCTCCCGCAACAGCTGCTACTCTCCGTCCGAAGGGACCATCTACATCACAAAACAGTCCTCGACGTTCTCCCTCAAGTGAAACATTTCGCCTCGCTAATCTCTCTTCTCCTGGGTTGTCCACATCCAATAGATTCGAGGGCTTTACCAGCATCTCGAAAGATATGGAATTTTGGTCAATGCCTACGGAGGAGGAGGTCGTGCGACGTACCCATGACCACGTAAATGCTCCTTCGCCACAACCTCAACTACTAAGGACACCGGCTTCTAAAAAACGCAGGATTGCCATACCAGTTAGGCCCCTTTCTCGTGATTCGGACAACGACTCACCCACCCAACTGTGGACCATGCCTAATCACGATACAGACTGTGGATGTCACGCCTGCGGCAAATACTTTCTCCTCCGGCACAAAACCTCCAATCCTAGAGCCTTCGAAGATCATTTAAGGAACTTTGTATCCTCTCGTAGTCCAATAAACAATAAGCAACATCACAAACCCTCTTGCTATTGTGTCTCTCATATCCAACACCCTGACCTTCCACCCACAGACATAATGACGCAATTCCTGAAGGACAATAATCTCATTGACTCCGATCTGACCGAAATGGTACTCACACAGTCTGCATTTGATGTCCATCAATCGACGACACCCGTTACCCCAACTCCTCACGAAAAGTGTGGTACTCGTAAACGTCTACTCACAAAGGACGCTCCCTGTGATTCAGACCCTGATGAACACCCCCCAATTCCAAATACTCCGCTTCCTCTTGCCACTCATACGGAAAGCACGACTGAAGAACTTATGCATCTGGATACCCCTGTGCCACCCTCCTCTGATAACCCCCATTTGATCTGCAGCAAGGGTATTCCCCCTGGTGCCTGCGGATGCTCTAGATGTTTTCGGGAGCACATCACCCCACATCTCTCTGAGCCAGATTCTCAAATACTTGCACAAGCAAACGCCTTCATCATTGCACGTACTCTCCCCCCTAACACAGATACTGCCACTACTTTGCCTCAGGACTTTATACATACATTACAGCTAAAGCTCCTTCACTCTCCAACACTTGTTCCCAAACTCGTGTTACGACTGAGGTTTTAATATATCAGGGTTCTTATTCATTGGACTAGTAATGGCATAAATGCTACAACGGAAAGCGCTAGATCCAACCTCTGATGTATATTCCCAGTGAACAAAGAACACAAATACTCTCCAGAGTTCTATATGCAATAATAGGTTATTAAACTCTCAATAAATGTGCGTCTACTCTAGGCTTAATGTTATGTGAAAACAGCCTATTACTACCTATAACCGAAGGTGCTTGGTTATGGTATGCAAAGTAAGGTGGTAAGGGAAGTTACAGCTTACGTTACTTTAATCAATAAATGTCAGGCACTCCTGCATGAAAGAAAGTGCACTAAAGTCCTTCAACACCAACAAGGAATCTTCTTTAACCCTCCTGGCCCGGTTGTCATTTTAAAATGACACCACGAACTAAGGGCAGGAGCCCGGGTGTCATTTTAAAATCTGTAAGCTTGAAAGCCTATTCAGCTTGGTCTGAACGCCGTGCGTCTGACGCATGTAAACAAAGCCGATCGTTACGTCACCGCACCTTCGAAAACAAGAAGGAGAAGACTCGTTTGTTATTGTACGTCTGTATGTCGTTGTTTCAGTAGTGAAAAGATCGTCATATTGCTAACATCGCCTGCAAGTGCTCTCCACTGAAATCGTCATCACAACTGAACCAGTTGACATAGAGAGCTCTACTCAATGCCAGTCTACAGATTGGAAACCGCACTACATTTATAGATGCGTGGGAAATTTCTAGCAGTTAAACTAAACAAAAATACGGTAGCCTAGGCCTAGACGTTTTTCGGCCAGATCGCCCGGGTAGCCCACACTGTCATTTTGAGAGCCTGCCCGGGCCAGGAGGGTTAAATGTTAGATGCTATCAAGATGCTCGAATCGGAAATGGAACCCAAAAAGGCAGGCAGCGGACCAATGCTTGTGCAGGCTATGCACACAAAAAGGCAGGAGATATAATGCAGTCGGAGCCAAGAATATCCTAAACGCCACAACAATAATAATAATCGCCACGACAGTGCAGTATTCCTATCAACAAAAAGAGCCTAAATCGTTTGTGTCTCAATACATCAAACTAGGCTGCGAAATGCTTGTGTAATCATAAACGGGTATGCATAAAAAGAGTAATTGGTTTAATATACTTAATGTCTACTGTGACTGATAAAGTCTAGCTAGAGTCAATGATACGAGATACTGGTGCGCATGGCATGCCGCATAGCCTAGTGCAAATCTCAAGTCTGTGCGTCAAATATTACGTTATAGGGAAGGGTAGCTCTCTTGAGAAACCTTAATACCGAAGTATTAAGCGTTCTCCTGGCGTACCTCAAAGACAAACAACGAGCTTAGAACAGTGCAGAATGGTATAGGCAAAAAGCCCTCATTCGTGCATGCTCCACTCTCAATGGCACACAGACTAGAATTTACCCAATCAACTCCAGTTCTCAGGTATGTCGTGCAGCTTTTAATTAAAGCCAGCACCCATCGGAAACAATACCTTATAGTATCAGACTACTAGTCTAGCATTATCTAATCTAGCAGAACACTAATAATTATAGGAAGCGGTACTGAACAATATGAATGCCAACCAATGCTTAGTGATCAACTTATCTTAACAACTAACATACATGGGTTATATAAGACCTTAACGCACAATACAACTGGCCAGCATGAAGCTGATTATGCAGAGTTAACCAGAGGGGGTATAATATTAATAAAAGGTGGTGAAAGATATGGAAAATGAGAGAGGTAGGCAGAGGAAAAGATTCTCAGGTGCGGTGGGGGGGGACAGATATCAAAGGGATAAGAGGGATGCGTTCTAGAAACCAGATCTGTGGGAGAGAGTGGCGAGGAAGCTGTATATATACTAGCACTAGCTCGAACCGCGTAGAAAAGCGGTAACAAGTCCTCTAGCCAATGCTAAAGAAGCTAGCCAAACATGACGTCACCAAGCATGGTAAAAAACTCCTTCAACGAATCCCCACGAGGCCAACCAGCTATGATGTCATCGAGTATAGCAAAACACTGCGCGCCTCCCCACACTCTGTTCTACTCTCTCTCTCTCTCAAATCCTATCATTACTACTTAATGATAAAACATATATCTGTACTTTGCAATTAAATATATAAAGCCTTGACATGGGTGAAAACAAAGAGCCTTTCTGGACTGCCCATGACACGAGCTTTCATATGAAATAAAGCACACAACAATACATCAACTGTAGCCACATCCACTGCCCTGGCGATCCTAGCGAGTCACTGTAGGACAAGCCATGCGGTTCTAACGGAGTGGTTAACGTCACACTCGTAAAACAATTCTCTGCAATAAATGACGATGAATTACCCAATTCATCTGCCCCTACGTCTCAAATCCCGCAAGCAACTATCCCTCCCCGTTCTTCGCCTGACTCCTTAAACGACATCACACCCAATACAGATGTGTCCCCCTCTGTACACAATGCCTCATAATATTGTCCAGTGGAACATTAACGGATACCAAGCTCGCCTTCATATGGGAGAATTACAAAGACTCATTCGCTTATACTCTCCAATCTGCATATGCCTACAGCATGTAGGCAATATTGTGATCCCCCCCAGACATTACTCTGTCGCGGTTAGTTCTCCGATTACCCCCACACACTATCGTACAGCAATTCTTGTTCATTACCAATATCCTTTTCTTCCCGTCACCCTCAATCCCAATCCATTTCAAACTTCTGCAGTTACCATCTCCCTCCCATAGCTTCCATCCCTCACTATTTGTTCGTCCTACAATCAACCCTCTTGTAAACATGACACAGCTGATCTTCTCCATATCACACAACTAACTCCTCCTTACCTCCTTCTTGGTGACTTCAATGCACATTCCCCACTATGGGGAAGCCCGTTTACAGACACCCCGGGTAAACATATCGAAAACCTTCTGATTGACTCACAACTCTGCTTTTTGAACCTAGATTCCTCTACATTTAGGTCTGCAGCACACAACTCGTTCTCTGCGATAGACCTTTCACTTGCTTCGACTGACGCCGCTCCTTTATTTGAGTGGTCGGTTCTGCAGGAAAGATTCTCCAGCGACCACTACCCGATTCTTTTAAACTACTTATCCCCTAAACCCTTTACACAACTACCTCAATATAATCTCTCCAAAGCTAATTGGCTGACATACACGGAATCCACAGCTGATATTGAAGATTTCTCGGATATGATCACCCCCAAAGTTAACTTTGAATATTTCATGTCTTTCTTAACCTCTACTGCACAGCATCACATACCATTCACCTCCTTGCAACATCCTCGACGAGTCCCTTGGTGGTCACCCAAACTGGCTAGCATGATCAAATTCAAACACAGGGTAGAGCGCCTTCTCAACAGGGTGGGTGATAAGCAACGGAGAATTAAAACCTCCCTCTCCAATCTTGCTACTCATCCTCAATGCTTCCGTTTCATCACCATCACCATTGAAAAACTTGCCCTCAAAACTTTCGATAATAAAGTCTGCGCTATTGTCAAACGCAATTTCATCCGAAGTAAAGTGCTTTCGTGGCGCTCATACATCTCGTCCTTCACTAGTCGCACCCCTATCTCTACTCTGTGGAGAAAATGTTGTAGTGTTGACGGGCGAACTGTCCGTCCCCAACTCTCTCCATTACGGGACACAGATTCGGACTCTTTAACCCATGATCCCCACGTCATCACTGCTATGCATGCAAACCATTTCAGTGAAGTTAGCTCTAACCTATCTTTACCTCAACAATTCCTCCGCTTGAAACAAGAGAAGGAGTCCCACCCGATCACGTTTTCCGGAGGTCGCACTCATGACTATAACGCTCCTTTCTCATTACCTGAACTTCAACATGCCATTGACCACTGCTCGGATTCCACCCCGGGTCCTGATGCCATTCCCTATGCGTTCATTCGTCATCTTCATCCACGTGCACTAAATTATCTTTTGCAACTTTATATTCAATTATGGGATAGACATTATTTCCCACCAAATTGGCGACATGCGTATACCATACCCGTCCCAAAACCAGGCAAAGATCATAGTTTTCCAACAAACTATAGGCCCATAGTGTACTCCTTTGTACCTCATGTTTATGTAAACTTATGGAAAAAATTATCAATCCACGCCTTCTTCATTATGCAGAGGCTTATTATCCCCGTATCAACATGGTTCACGTCCCGGCCACTCTACATTACACTCTCTCCCCCCCCCTGGGGGCACGGGTCCTTGGAGTGGCTTCGGTCGCGCCGGGAATTTCCACACCTCTCACACCACACACACACATCACACAGTTTTTCCTACACCGAGAAATGACTCTCCGGCTGTCATTTCTCGAAGACTTCTTCTAGCCGGAGACATTGAGAGCAACCCAGGACCCACGTACACATACATATGTCCAACTTGCTCAAAACCCATCACTTCGAGTCGCCACACTAAGGGTTCAGTTCTCTGCAATTCATGCAGGAACTGGACCCACTTCACCTGTACAACACTTGCCTCCAAGAAACACTACACGAACACCTGGACCTGTTCCTCATGCCCCTCCCTCTCCCAGTCAAATCCCTCGCCTAAAACCCGTCCACCTCTCCTCCCCAACCCACCTAGCCTTCCCATATCATCCACTCCCCCCCCTAAAACCCGTCCACCTCTCCTCCCTAACCCACCTAACTTTCCCATACCATCCACATCCTCAACTCAACACACCACACCCCCATCCTAATCCATTCCAACCCCCATCTCCTGCTCCCCAATCCCCACCCCCACCTCACCCCAACCAACCTCCCACCCCTCCCTCACCCCCACCCTCACCCCCACCCCCACCCCATCCTCGTGCAGCAGCACCCAACATACATCGTGCACATAACATTAACATTCTCCAATTGAACATAGATGGCATTAACACAAAGAAACACGAACTCTCACACTTCATCAAACAACACAACATACACATTGCCATCTTACAAGAAACAAAACTCCGCACATCACAAAAAACACCCACATTTCATAATTTCACCACCATCAGACAAGACCGGGCTGTCGGCGGGGGCGGTGGACTCATCACCCTGGTACACAATGAAATATCATACATAGTAACCAGTGTACAAACCAAATCCCTCCTCCCCCCAAATGATAACACAACAGAAATACAATCAATTAAAATACGCACTGGCAACAAATCCAACATAACCATCATAAACACATACATCCCTCCCCAAACATCCCCTACAGTACCAAATGAATACAGACCACACTTACAACACATCACAAACACCCCACACATCATCCTGGGTGGTGACTTCAACGCCAAGATGTCGGCCTGGTTTGTCGACAACCCCGACACAGACAGAGGGCTGGTACTACAAAACCAAACAGATAACCTCATCATCGTTAACGACATCCATCAACATACCCATATTCCTCACCAAGCCCTCTATAACCCATCATCTCCAGACATCACCTTTTGCTCCCCAGAACTCGCCCCCACAACATCCTGGAGGGTGGTCAGAACCTTAGGCTCTGACCACCTCCCGATCATTATCACCACCAAAACCAGACTCACCCCAGCTAGCCACAAACACACATACACCAATTATAAAAGAGCTAACTGGGAAGCATTTACAAATGAGACAGAACAACACTTCACAACTCTAAACAGTACACCCATCACTAACATCAACAATGCTGTACACATACTCAATAAAACTATCCAAAACGCTGACAAGAAACACATTCCAAGAGGTAACAGAAAAAGACACAACCCCAACTTCACACCAGAAATTCAAAACCTCATCAGACAACGTGACACACTGAAACACTCCCCAGCACCCCACACACAAGACATCACACAACAAATTCAAGCACTCAACACCCAAACTAACAACAAAATACAAGAACAACAAAAACTAAATTGGAATAACTTCCTACAAACACTTGATCACAAAACAAACCCCAAAAAACTCTACAAAACACTAAACAGCATCACACTTTCCAACAGCAACACAACACAATCACATGCTGCAATCACAACAACAGACTCTACTCCTTCATGTAAACAACAAGCAAACACTCTCATCAATCACTTCTCACATGTCAGCCACCTAAAACCTCACAAAGACGACCGACGTGTCATCCGACGTAAGAGACAATTCCCCACAGACCCTGACTATACACCCTTCACCAATCACCAGACAAAGCATATCATCAACAATCTCAAGCACTCACCCGCCTGTGGCCTAGACAACATAAGCAACATACACCTCAGACACCTGGGACCACAAGGCATACAAACACTCACTAACATATCAAACTACAGCTATTCACACAACACAATACCAGACATTTGGAAGCATGGTATCATCATCACATTCCCCAAACCCAACAAAGACCCCACGCTACCCTCCTCGCACCGCCCCATCACACTCCTTTGCTCCCCCTCCAAAGTCATGGAACGCCTAGTATTACAACTAATTACACCCGACCTACCCCTAGCTCCAACACAACATGGCTTTAGGCCACTGCACTCCACAAACACTCTTCTCACAGACCTTACACAAAGAGCTTTTGACGGCATCAACTCAGCTAGACCATCACACAGATCACTATTAGCCACACTCGACATTAGTAAAGCCTTCGATGCCATCCCCCGCCACAACAAACAAAATCTACAACACAAACATGCACAACAACACAAAAAGGTGGCTGGCCAACTTCCTAGCAGGCAGATGTGCACACGTATCTTTTGCCGGTCAGTCATCTAAAATCAGAAACTTTCCAAACGGAGTCCCACAGGGATCCGTCCTATCGCCCGCACTCTTCAATCTGTACATGCACGATTATAGGTTTGACTCCTGTAAGGCGATAAAGAAAACCTAATATTTAGTAGTGGCCCCGTAATCATTGACGAACATGCCTATTACATAAGGCATCCTCTTCAAACACTAATCCGCCGTAGTTTTGAATCTACCGCGCAGAGCATTTAAAAACTGAGGAGCCTTCATCATGAGCGCACGCGACCTCACTCATGGCTTCAGTCATTATGAATTGGGTTCTCACTACGAAAAAACTTCGTAAAAAATAAAAACAAAAAGAAAATAAGAATAACTATCCAATAAGCTTTCCATCATATCGTGGATGTACTTGTGTGGATTTCTGACCAGACGCTGATTCAGGCGTCATTCTTCCTTCACTGACATATCAAGTAAACCAAAATCCTTAATACATCAACGAATGGGAAGGGGACGGTCGGGAGGGCCCCAGTCGTCAATGATTACGGGGCCACTACTAAATATTAGGTTTTCTTTATCTCCTTACAGGAGTCAAACCTATAATTTATTAGTGGCCCCTCCATCATTGACGAACATGCCTGATTTCTAAGACGGGAGGGGGACATTCGTAATCATATCATAACTCTAGAAAAGCAGATAATAAAAACAACCACATAGTATTCTTACTTTGAAAATATATTTAACAACGGCATAGCCGAAAAAATACAAGAAAAAGGGGGTTCAGGCAGGTGCGTGCTTCAAAGAAGCCTGCCTGACAAAAAATGGGTAACCCTGAAGATTCTGAACACAGATCTGTAGTTACAAAGGCACCCCACTCAACGAGTGGTGACAAAAAATAACAAGTTATAAGTTTATATGTGCACATAATAAACCCCAACATAAACTTGGAGATAAATTGCAAAGGAACTCCATTATTCTAAAATTAAATTGCTTTCGCAGCTAAACTACTCTAACAACACCGTTGTTTTGTACTTAACATTGTACTAGCACAATTTCTCACTGAGAAATTTTCATATCACATTTTAACCTTAAATTGTATCCCAGCTCTCATACTCCGGCGGGGTCTAGGGTGTCCTATGTCAACTGACTGCACCCCCCCCCCCCCCTCTTTCCCGTGAAAGTAAACAAAAGTGACTGCAGGGCCACCTAGACCCTCTGCCTTAAAGCTATACATGGTAAGGAAGGTTTGTCTAGAGCAACTGACAAGTATCTAGACAGAAACGTATGATTAGACGCCCACAACTGTGTGGACGCTATGTCTTCAACTGAAAAAATTTCAGGAAACGTAAAGAGGCTGCCCATTTGCGTAAATCGTGGGCCCGACCCACAACGCCGGGATTACTTTCTTTAATGACTTCTACCAGAAGAGAGGCTAATCGCCGTTTAAGTAAGCGTTTACCCGTACTTGCTACCCATAAAGCACCTTGGGGGTTTTGAGGAGCTACTCTCAAATATTTGGTTAGAGCTTGTACTGGACATAAATTATGATGCACCTTTCCCCTTTTTAACGCCGGCACCGTGAACTCAGAAAACACGTGTGCACTATGCTCATTCTTGGCTACAAAACCTGGGGAGGGTGCAATGGAAATACATTCATTAAGTCTACCAAACCTAAGACAATTAGGTGTGTTGCTCATCGCCGCCAGCTCAGACACTCTGTTTCCGGTGGCCAAAGCCAAAAGGAAAACCGCCTTTTTTAAGAGTAATGCAAAGTCTGCAGTATTTTGGTACAGACGAGAGTGAAGCAAAGACAAAGCTTTGTCCAGAGACCAAGTAGGCATGAGCTGACGGGGAGGTGGGCGGAGTTTAAAACATGCTCTCATAAAACCTGTTTCCTCCGCTACCGGTATGGAAAGGCCCGTAAGGTCTAAAAAGGGCACTCTAATCGCAGTTAAGTGATTTTTTAATGTTACCACAGATAAACGTTTCTGCTCAAACAGATAATTCAAATAATTAAAAACTAATGCCGCTGAGGGTACAGTTTGTTCTGTCCTAACGATCCAAGAAGTAAAGGCTTGCCAATGTGATTGATACTGTCGTTTTGTAGACTGAGTATATTGATTAAGTAATTTATTTGTCACATCTCTACCGTATGGTGCTAGCCACTTGGCCTCCTGAATGTCCATAATGCAAAAGTCAGCGAGGTCGCTAGGTTGCCAATCGTGTCTAAGTGGAAATACCCGACCGGGAGCGATACCGGGTCCGGGCACCACATTTTCAATTGCTGGTACCACAACTGCGCCGGCCACAGTGGCGCGATTAGCGAGACAGCCTCGATAATCTCGTAGTTTGTTCACTACGTGGCACATTAGTGACGCATCTGGCGGCGGAAACAGATAGATGGAGCTCCATCTGTTCCAGTCTGTCACTAGGGCGTCTGGCCCCCCTGCCGGCGTTTTCGCCCGGCGGGTGAGGTATAGAGGGAGTTTGTGAGTCTCCTCGGACGCAAAAAGATCCACTTGTGGATGGGAGAGCTCTGCAATCATTAGGTTGAAAATGGGTTGCTTGAGCTCCCATTCTACTGTCGTGCTCTGTCTCCGGGACAGAGCGTCTGCCCAGACGTTCGCTACGCCTGGGAGATAAGATGCGTGAAGATAAATATCTAGACTGTTGGCTAGAGCAAAAATCTCTTCCGACACGTTTAGCAACTTCCTTGACCTCGTTGACCCTTGTTTCTGAATACAGTGGACTGCATTCAGATTGTCCATTCTGAAGGCCACCGACTTGCCCCGTAACGCCGGGCCGTGAGCCTGAAGGAAATACAAGGGGACTAGTAATTCTTTGACATTGATGTGCGAGATTTCTAAGTGGGACCAAAGCCCCTGACCCTGGTGCCCCTGATTTGACTGAAATCCCCAACCTATTGTGCCTGACGCATCCGTGTCTACCCATACCGTTGGTGGAGGAGAGGTCCATGACATTATTGAGTGCAATGTTTCCCTCTTCGCCCAGACCGCTAGTAAGGTGTGGATTAATTTCGGGATGGGCCATAATTTTCCCGCCGGTAAGAGCGGGAAATATTTGTTGCCTTCCAATATTAATCGTTTTACTTTCAACCGGCCCAACTTGACAGTTAGTTGAATCCAGTTGAGAGAGCCGACCAGAGACTCCCAGACCCTTCGCGTCGTAGTCAGACTGTGAAGAAACCTGAACAGTTTCCTGCGAAACCTGTTGCGATTGTCCACACTCTGACTCAGAGTGAGAGCGGCGGTGTCCCAGACCAGCCCTATCCACTGAATTACTCGTGAGGGAACAAGGTTTGACTTTACCAGATTTACCTTGAAGCCTAGAGTTTTGACATGATTTAAAATGATATTGACATGTTTTATGCATAATTGTTGTGTCTCTGCCACCACCAGCCAGTCGTCCAGATACCACAACACTCTGATCCCTTGTTTTAACAATGGCATCAGGGCTTGCCGGACTAGTTTTGTGAATAATCGAGGTGCCAGGTTCAAGCCGAACGGCATCCTCTGAAAAACAAAATTTTGGTGCCTGATCCGTAAGGCCAAAAACCTTTGAAATCTTTTGTTGACCGATACGTGCCAATAGGCGTCTGTCAGGTCTAGTGAACACATCCAACCTCCCGGCGGAAGTGTTAGCCTGATTTGGTGTACTGTTAACATTCTGAAAGATTCGTTGTGAATGTGAAGATTCAGATAAGACAGGTCTACGACTGGCCTCATCTGAACACTGTCCCTTTTGGGAACCAAAAATAGTTTGGACGTGAATACAGGGTAATTTGGGGGGACCGGGATGATGACATTCTTGGCAATCATTTCCTGGGCTAGTGACTCCACCTCTAAAGAAACAAAATTCGCCGTTGTCGGCTGACGTAATCGAGGTCACCGGAGCCACTGCCAAGTGATGCCTTTGCGTGCCACCATCCGTGCCCAAGTGTTTAACGGCCATGCTTGGTGACACGTTCGGAACGACCCAGTTAGCAGACAAGGGTTCGCCGGCTGTACTACCCTCGGTTCCTCCGGCCTTAAGGTAGGCGCCGGGAGTGAGAGAGACTTTAGTTTTTTGATGGTGGGGTTGGTGCTGGCCGCTTCGCCGGCTGGCTGGTGTTGGCCGAAGACTGGCCCTGACCTGGTTTATTTTGGCCGCGTCCTCTCTGACCTGAAAACCTACTCTGTCTATGCCTGTACTGACCCTGGGGGGAGTGGGAGGACTTAGGCGGAAGAAAAGGTTTAGATCCCCCTGGCTGAGCTTTAGTAGTAGGCCTGGGTTTGGGGAAGTTAAATGCAGGTTTCTTAGAAGGGGTGGGACTGTGCTTAACGGCCTGTGCCATATTGAACACCGTTCGCCATACTTCAGGGGACATTAAAGATGGAGTAAGTACTGGTGACATCACCACCTGGTTAGCAATGCGATCAGGTAGCTTGCGAACTAACGACATCCTAAGATCTTGTCGTGCTCGCACCGCCTCAAGCAAGGCGGTGCGTATGTCACCTAAGGATTGGATTGACGACTGAAGAATCAGTCGCCGGGATAACTCAACCGATCTTCGAGCATCCGCGTCTGCGATTGCCTGAGTGGACCGTAGTAAAGACTTAGCCACCTGCTGAGATACTATGTACTGTGAAAACAGGCGAAAAGCTTTTCGCCGTAGCCTAAATTCTCTGTCTAGGTGAGTAGGGGTAGGGGTAGTGAACGGGTCCTTCAGTTCACAAAGATTAATCTTAGGGGCAGCTAGGAATGCAAACAAAGCTGCCGGGACTCCGCCGGCAGAACCCACCGGCATGGAGAACCATGAATGTGTATCTTGAGGGATCTGGTGGGAAGATTTAGAAGTGAAAGTGGTTGCAAAGTTTTGAGCCTCTACCTCCCAATCCACCCAAGGTCCTGGACCCAACTGTCCCACCTTCAAAACTGGATTAGCTGCGTCGTCTGTGACGGTCTGTAAATCTAGTTCAGGAGTAAGAGCTGACAGAGTCTTAATATCATTAAACCCATCCAGCTTAGACCAGTCTGAAAATAGTTTTAAAGCTGAGGCAGGGGGTAAAGCAGGCTTAGAAGCATACACAAAATAATCCTGGTGATAATAACTAGGTATAGCCTTGATGTTTACGTCCAGAACATTACCCAAGGCATCCATGGCCCTTAATTTCTTTGACTTGTTGCCCTGGATAAACCACTCACGCGGTACCGGGAGTTCCCCTGACAAGGTAGGTTGGGCAAGCTCTGGTTTAGAGGGGTTCAAAAGAACCCATGACTCGTCTGGCCCATAAAGCAGGGGCATAGCTACCTTTCTAAGAGGCGCTTTGTCTAGAGGGGGTGGATTGACATCCGTTATGACCCTGACATTTGAAGTTGTCAATGCCGCCGTAGCAGGCTTAGTGCTCCTTGCAGGTGACAGAGTAGGAGGGTTAGGAATCTTAGATAAATCAATTGACGTCATCAGAGGCCGTACCGTAGAACTTGTCGAGGGAGCCCCCAAGTCCATTGTGGGGTTTTCCTGTTGTTGACCAAAAAATTTAGATAAAGCATGAGTAAGCAACCCATCAATTTCTTGTGCTGTAACAAACTGGTTTGATGAAGAACTTACAGGTGAATCATTATTATCCCGTGCGGCGTCCAAGCCTGAGCCTGACCCTTGTCCTTCCATATCCGAAATTATTGAAACTTCGTCTTTTTCCTCCTGATCCTCCTGAGAAGACCCCGCCGAGGCAGGGGTACCTTGTTTCCAAGATAAGTCTGGGATAGAGGATGGGATCGCCGCGTCCCTGTGGACGTCGGCTACTGTGTGACTCGTATGAGTCGGACGTGGGTGGTCAGACCCTGGTTGAGCAAACCGCCAAACACCGAGGCCCTGGCCTACGCTCTCTTGAGAGTCTGAAACATTCTCAATTATTGAACCTCCTGAACTTTCCATTTCCAGGGTTAAAATATTAATTGGCAAATCCTCTTTAGGGACAGGCGCTGCACTGGACTCTGAGGCCGTAACACAAACTCTGTCAGGTGTAGAGGTACGATGAGATGCACTAGACTTTGGGGAATGTCGAGAGGACTTCCGATGTGAATCCTTTTTGAGGATTTATGGCTGCGGTGTGACCGCGAACTAGTCTTAGATCTGGAGGAATCTCCGCCGTGACCACTGGTGGAACCTTCCGTCTTACTCTTCTTACTCGCCGGTGAAGAGGCACGACTAGATGACTGGTGTCTGAGAGGTGACCTTGACCTAGATCTCGCCCGCGACGAGGAGGCGGATGCCGGGGGTGTAGGCTCTCTCGGGCGTTTAGGTGTAGTCGCAGACGATACAGAACCCTGACTAGTCTCCGTCGGCTTAATACTCGTGACTCTAGAGGAACGTTTAGGGGGAGGGTGTTCTGACAGCAATCTATCCCAAAGTGGGACGTTGTCACATTGAAGTGACTTATGCGCGACAATGGTAGTGTAGGCCGACATCTGTTGTCGAACCTCTCTCAACGCTACCGCCGCGGTCTTATCATTCTCACAAAGGACTTTAACAGCTAATTGGGAGCAAAAGGAACAATTATGCATAACCCAGAGACCCCTTGAACGGTCTAGACATTTAACACACCTTATGCAAAGGGTGTGTGCAAAAATAGGGATACCAGCACAAGTAGGGGTAATGCACAGGGCAAAAACTGGGGCCACGGTAGCCATGACAGAGACTGGTGGGTGAAAACTACCACCGGGTCTGTATTGGTCCGCCGGAGCTCAGCTCTGGAAAAAAAGAAAATTTCCAGGAATTAATGCTCATAAGGTTAATCCAACATGTTCGCACACAAGTGTTAATAACCCGCCGGGTAACGAGATGCAAAGACACAACTAACACATCTCGCTACGCGGCGGGGTGTAAAAAGTCTAAACAAATCTTTTGCTAAAGAAAGTGAAGAATACCCTCTGATATAATGGTCCAGCATGGCACTTATAGTCTCTTGGAGGAGGTGACTGTCTCAAGATTCAATTTTGTAACAAAGCAACCCCCCATAAAGACGCCGGCCCTTGAATTATTTTAGTAGAATAGCCCAGGGCAGGATGATACGAGATCTGATGTTTAACGAATTGTCACAAAAGATCGCCGTAAGTTAGAAGGCGGCGATACCTAATTGTATCACTAAATTAAGAGGTTAAATTGAATTTTGTAAATTCCTTAGTTCCTCCATCTAGGAGCACCCGCCGGGTGTGAGAATCGATATTTAACCTAATTGAACCTTCAATCGCCGTAAGAGTAAAGGCAGCGATACACAGAGTATCACTAAAATGGATTGGTTAACTAACTGAAAGACATAAGTCGTTCATCCCACCCTACCCAGGTGCACCCGCCGGGTGAGAAGTTTAAAAGTTAACCCCATAAGTTCCTGTCCCCACTTCTTTGTAAAAGATCGCCGGGGAGGAAAGCCTAAACAACAGCTAGGTTTTTCATGTGGTTGTCGTAAAACCAGGTAGAAAAACTCCCAAAACGTATGTCCACAAGAACGCCGTTTTATATGGATGGGTACAGCCATCCCGCCGGGAATCAAAGGAGGCCTGAAACCAGGCACCCACAGAGACGCAGTCCTGGAGAGCCACAGACACCCCCCCAACCCGGGGATACAAGCCAGTGTTAACAACCACGTGTGGCCCAACACTGCTCTCGGCCAGGATTTTTTCATGGTGAAACCGAGAAAAAACCCGCCGGAAGGAAACCCACCCTGAACAGACACCATCTGAACAACACAAGACACGAGGAGAGCCACGCACGACTAACCCAAGGTCACACCATAATCCGTGGAATTAGCCAATACACAACTAAACCAGGAAACAATTATAGTCCGAGGAATTAGCCAATACACAACTAAAACCCGGATACACATGACACAGTAGGGCATATTTATAAATAATAAATAATAACACTAGTACATGTGGCAAAGCTACGAGCGGCTGGCTAGGCCTAGGCAGGCGGCATAATAACAGTTGAAATATACACACACACTGGAAATATCACAACAGGAACCACCGCCAACACACCACCGTAGCAACAACTTCCAACCCAGGGAAGACTGACTCGGGACCCAGAAAAAACTTCACTAAGTGAAGAAAAATACGCTGGGAACGTCAGAAAACAAAGCTTACCTCATCAGAAAGATAAAAGGCAGCAATACTTAACGCGTAGTGAAAGCCGCCTGCATCACAAACTAACTCAACTGTGAAAAAGTTCACATGTCCACAACGTGACCACGAGGGTACATCCGAAATAGATGCCCCATACACTCGACCCAAAATACACTGCACTGCGGGCAACCAGCCCAGGACACTCCTGCTACGCCTATCCTAACCTTACTCGATACATCCTGGAGTAAACAAATGAGAAAAAACTCACTAGGGACGCAACGAATGCGGAACCAGCGGAGCGTGGGGAGGCACGTCCGGGCGGGCTGAGCGCAGAGCAGAGAAGGAAGAATGACGCCTGAATCAGCGTCTGGTCAAATCCACACAAGTACATCCACGATATGATGGAAAGCTTATTGGATAGTTATTCTTATTTTCTTTTTGTTTTTATTTTTTACGAAGTTTTTTCGTAGTGAGAACCCAATTCATAATGACTGAAGCCATGAGTGAGGTCGCGTGCGCTCATGATGAAGGCTCCTCAGTTTTTAAATGCTCTGCGCGGTAGATTCAAAACTACGGCGGATTAGTGTTTGAAGAGGATGCCTTATGTAATAGGCATGTTCGTCAATGATGGAGGGGCCACTAATAAATATAACTACACCCAATACTCCCCAAATAAACTTAGCCTCCTATGCAGATGACATAACACTCACATGCACACACCATGACCCAAGAAGAGCAACAGATCTCCTTCAACCCTATCTCAACACACTACATGGCTGGTGCACTACAAACAGACTGAATCTAGCCCCAACCAAATCCACCGCAACCCTGCTCACAAGCTGGACAGGTGAACACGAATACATCCCTCAACTCACCATAAACAACACACCCTAACAATACACACACACCCAAAATCCTAGGAGTAACATATGATACTCATATGACATTCAAGCAGCACACCACAAACATTAAAAAGAACTGACACCCAGACTTAACGCCCTCAGGTCACTTGCTCACACAAAATTTGGACACAACAAAGAAACTACCACCACAGTATATAAACAATACATAAGATCAGTAATGGAATACGCAAGCCCAGCCTGGGCTTCTAACCTAGCTGAAACACATCATAAGACCTTACAGACTATCCAAAACAAGGCCCTGAAGATCATTACAGGCTGCACAGCTACTGCACCCACAGATCATCTACATCAAGAAACCAAAATCCTCAAAGTCAAAGACCATCTGGACATGAGAGGCACTCAATTCCTGGCAGCAGCCTCCACGAACCAAGACCACCCACTAAACTACATGGCAACACACCCACAGACACCAAGAAATATCAAAACAACACCCAGCACACGGTATCACACACAGTTATTGTCCTCTCTCCCTCCCTGCCCACCCGAACCAACTTCCAGAAGCACATCCATACTCATCTCTCGCCAATCCATTCACTCACTCACAGACAACACGCAGCTGCATGCACGACCTCCCGAAATCCATCCTTCCGAATCCTCCCTCCCTCGCGAGGACAGAGTCCACCTGGCCAGGCTGAGATGCGGACACCATCCAGCTCTCCTGAGCTATCAGAAGAGACTGGATGACTCCGTTGTCGACGCCTGCCCGGGATGTAACACAGCACCCCATACCATTAAACACATCATAGAAGACTGCATTTCACACAACCACTTACGCCAACAACACAACCTACACTCAATGAGAGCTCTGTGGGAAAGCCCGATCGTGGCCATGGCCTTCCTCAGGGACTCGGGGCTGTTCGGCCAGGCAGCTTAGGGAACAACAACAACAACAACAACACTCTCTCATCCACCTGGAGCACCAAATATGTGAAGGATTTTCGAAGAAACAACCCACAGTGGCGGTTTTCTTCGACATTGCGAAGGCTTATGATCCCACTTGGTGTTATCGCATTCCAAAAATCCTCCATAGTTCTGGTATGCGGGGCTCCCTTCTCAATTCCTCCAGAACTTTCTATCTAACCGCACATTTCAGGTTAAAAACAACGGTATATTATCTGCAATAAAACCTCAAACTAATGGAATACCCCAAGGCTGTTCCCTAAGTAGTGTACTCTATGATATTGCAATTAATAGTGTTACAAAATGCCTCCCTCCTGATATCTCTCATAGCCTCTATGTGGATGACTTTACCATTTATTATACGTCTCCTAGTTTAACACACATTCAACGTCGTCTAAACACTGCTCTTCATTCCATACAAGCTTGGGCGTCCTCAACTGGTTTCCGCTTCTCGACTGAAAAAACCAATGCTGTCGTTTTCTATCGCGACCTTAGACACTTGCGTAAGCAGTCCATCACCCTCTCTATGGGTTCTTCCAAGATTAAATTCCTTGCCTCCACTAAATTCCTTGGCCTTATCTTTGATACCCACCTAAATTGGAAATCTCATGTTGCCACTCTGAAGGCTCGGTGCCTTCAGCGCATGAATGTCCTCAAGTCTGTGGCACGTGTTCATTGGGGTGCTGACCGATCTACGTTACTGCTCTTTTATAGATCCACCATTCTATCTGCCCTGTATTATGGTTGCCCGGTATATGGCACTGCCTCGGCATCCACATTGCAGACACTTAACTCCGTTCATCACCTTGGCATACGTATTAGCTCAGGAGCTTTCCGGTCCTCTCGTGTGTACAGTGTGCTCAGTGAGGCTGGGGTCCTGCCATTAACGTATCATCGTCAGCTGGTTCAGCTGCGAACTGCCATCCGTCTCCAACAGGATCCCACATTGAAGGAACTTTTCCGTTCCCAAGATTTTTGTGTTACTCCTACTACTACCTTGCCTTTTACCCTCTTATCCTGCCAATTACTCGCATCTTACAATATTCCAACACCTCATTCACCCCTCCCCTGTATTTCAATTACCCCCTGGATTCTTAAACACCCTGAAGTTTGTTTCCATTTGACTGACCAAGTAGAGGCTGTGACTCCAGTCCAATGCCGTACCTTATCATTACAACATCTTGATTGTCATGTTCCAGCTGCCTTCATCTACACTGATGGTTCGAAGGTTCCGGATGCCGTAGGTAGTGCATCGGTTTCCGACCATGGTATCCATCAAAGCTCCCTACATCCTTGTTCCACCGTTTTCACTGCAGAGTTGTGGGCTATTCATGGTGCCCTGACCCTCATCTCTGCACTTCCAAATAATCCTCCTCACGTAGTTATCTGCAGTTACTCAAAAAGTGTGTTGCAAGCATTAGGAGAGTACGTCCCACGTGACCCATTGATCATCGATGTTATCCTGAAAATCCACGAATTAAAATGCAGCTCTCGATCCATCACCCTCTGTTGGACCCCCGCCCATGTAGGCATTGCGGGTAACGAACGTGCTGACACCTTTGCTAAACAGGCCTGTCTAGGTGCTCCGGCATCCACTGTCCTCAGATCGGATGACCTAATTCCTGTAGTTCGACGGCATATTCATGATAAGTGGCGCTCAGAATGGAGGGATCAACCTTTGGGAGGTCACCTTCGTTCCATCAAAGACGACATTCACATGTGGCCCTCTTCCCTCAGCCCCTGTCGCGCTGACCAAACCCTCTTAACTCGATTACGCATAGGACACACGAGACTCACTCATGGATATCTAATGACCACTCCCCGTAGTCCTTCGCCAGAATGTCACCATTGTCACACAGTTCTTACTATCCCTCACATTTTATGCGTTTGTCCCATGTACGGCCCTGAAAGACGTCGCTTCTTGCGACACACCTCTTTAAAAGACATCCTTTCTGACTCAGATTCATTCTCGTTCATAGCCATCCGCCATTTCTTAGCAGCTCTTAATCTCTACGATGAAATTTGACCAGTGACCTATATGACTTGACTTACTATCCCCCCACCGACCACTAACCTTATGAGGGCCTCGGCCCAGAGGGCTAGTTTAAATTAAACACGTCTTCAACAACAACATTAACTGTCAAAGAACCCCCTGCCCCTCTCTTGCCTAAATCTCGCAGGGTTTTCACCAGTAAATCTCCCAAAGATAGTAAAACTAAACCTAAGTTTCTGTCAAAGGAACATATTAGCTCAAGTGACAGTAGTGACAGTGAAGGGAATGAACCCCCTAGCCACAGCCGCCAGCCACAGTCCAAGTCGCCGGGGACTAGCAAGACGTCCTCCCCAACTCACCGGACCAAGACATCCTCTTCTAGCCGGAAGAGAAAGGCGGAAGAGTCAACATCTTCTCGGAAGTCGTCCTCCGAACGACATAGCAAGAAATCTCGTTCGGGGTCTGCTGATGTTGGTTCCCGGCGTAGAACCGAGCATAGTAAGTCTTCATCAGCTTCCACCTCCGCTAAGCCTGACTTTCAATCCGGCAGCTCGGTGGTGGGACCGGAGGATGAGGCAGCAACTCGGGGTGATGTTCTCAATGTGCTTCCTACCTCTAAGTTAAACAAGCAGGACTTTGTAATCCCACAGGTTTCTGGTCATGCCAAGGTTCACGGTTTGCCACCAAAAGTGTTAGCAGACGTGTACCAGGGTTATAGGGTGGTGGAGAAGTCGGATACTAGCGTCTCTTTAGATAATAGAGGTGAACGCCTATCTAGTGGTTGTGTGGGGCACCAACGGGTATTGTCTCAGTCAGTGTTCCCCCAAGCAATTGTTCATCTTCCACCAATACCTACACATGTACCTACTCCTCAGGAAATACCGATGCTTGGTCTTAATCCTCAAGATATGCTTAACCATGTCACTAATCACCCCACGATACTAGGGGCCCCATGTGATTTTTCCGCAGCTCCGGACTTGAACCTGGACGCTTTGGACTCTGTGCACCCCAGCGAGGTGGAAGCGGAAGGTGAGTCGGATGTTGCATATATTCCATCCGCACAACCTAATGAACACACTAGTAACCGACCTCAGAGTCGCCTCAATATGTCTATTACACACAGCGGGTCAGATAGGGGGTCCATATCTTCCGAGTCTCGTTTTGTTACCAAAGATTACCTAGAGCAAGCTTTTGAGGGTATGTTAGCTAGATTGATGGCTCATAACGATGCTAGTAATTCTGCTCCTAGTACTTCCCATACGTCTGTCGGTTCGGGTGTGCCAGATGCTCTCCCGCCAAAGCCAGTTCGTTCTCTTGAGCCAGCCCCTGTACCGGCGAAACAGGAAGTTAACGTAACGCTACCTCATAGTCTGTCAACAGCTAGTACCTTTGTTACGCAGTCATCACCTATCACCACAACTAATGTACAACTGATATCTGATGTCATTCCTCCCACTTTAGACAAAATCCCTACCCATCCGGGACCTATGCCCCTTTTGTATGGTCAGGATGTCTCATGGTCCAAATTTTGTGCTCTCAATCCGGCGCTGGCAGTAACTACTTTGTCGGGAGAGCAACCGGTCCCTGCTGAGTGGGAAATACAAATTAATAAGCATAAGAAATTACGAGATCTGGACTCGTCTGGTAGGACCTTAGATATAACAGTCAAGGCAGTACCCAATCTCTTTAACCCTGATTACTTCATTTATTCCTCGGCCCCGGCCCTTCCACCTGCCTCGTCAGCTAAACTCTATGCTGATTGGTCATGCACTGATGGCATGAATGACATCAAAGCGCTGTCCTCATTAACCCAGGAGTTGGATACAACCCCGCAGCTTGATCCTTTTGGTCACCCGGTCTTAAACATAGGGCAGGCAGGGCTGGGGCCTTGGGTGGAGTGGCAGTCGGAGTTGAGACAGTATGCCTCGACAATTACTAACAAAGCCTCACATCAGATCCCCAAGGAAACTCATGCTTGGTTCTCCCTTCCGGTGGTCAAAGCCGGCGGAGTCCCAGAACCTATCCTCACTTTCATTTCTGCCCCACGTCTCCAGATTAGAGACATAGATCCCTTTTGTACTCCTCCTCAAACTCAGCTCGAAAAGATTTTCGTTTGAGGCAGAAAGCGTTATGGCTATTGTCGCAGGCACTGTTATCTCGTCAGCTCTCCCAATCCCTGCTTAGAACCATTGCGGCGATCCAAGACGAGAATGCGTGTAAGGCTCTGGAACTATCACGTAGAATCATGCTCCAGAATGCAGTTCAATCTTTGGGGGATATCAGAGTCGCCTTGTTTGAGGCAGTTCGGGCTAGACAGCACCTAAGAGTCCATTTTGTTAAGAAATTACCGGAAGCTATTGCCCGCCGAGTTCTTATGTCTAAGGTTTTGACACCCTCATTGCTTTGCCCTGATGTCTGGAGTACGGTTTACAACCTAGCCACGTCTCGGACCGCCGCAAGTTCGGCACCTAAAGAGTTCAAGTTTCCAAAGCTTTTCTCCAAACCAAAGCAGCAATTTAAAACTCCCCATCAAGGTAATAAGTTTTTTCCCCCTAAGCCACAGCACTCCAAAGGCACTGAGTCCTCTAAGAGTAAATGTGGTACCAAACCTGGTAAGTGGACCAAGCCATACCATAAATATAAATCAGGTCAGGGTTCTACCTCTAAATCACAAGGTTCAGCCTCCACTAGCCAGGCGTCCAACCCCACACCTACCCAGTCAAAAAACTAAATCTTTTGCCAGTCTCCAATCACTCTTTGGACAAGTTAGGTCAAAGCTCAGTAACGCCGGACAAGTCTACCCTCACAGGGACTTTCAGAGTATGTCACAAAGCGTGGCCGCGGCGGACTTGGGCTCGGACAGTGGCCCGCAAGGGCATAACCTGGAGGTGGATCAGACGACCTCAATTGCGCCTCCCACGAGAAACCACTCATGTATCTAGAAATAGCGTCGCTCCTCCAGGAAATGATCTCCAAGCAGGTCATTGTCCCAGTAGACCCAACTTGCTCAGTTTTTACCTCTCACCTTTTTCTAGTGCCAAAGCGGGACAGTGTTCAGAAGCGACCGGTAGTGGACTTGTCGCGTCTGAACGCTTACATTCACAACGCATCCTTTCGGATGCTGACAGTGAACCAGATAAGGCTTACATTCCCACCGCAGGGGTGGATGTATTCTCTCGATCTAACCGACGCCTACTGGCATGTCCATGTGAACAAACGTTATCAGAAATTCCTAGCGATCAGGCTTCTCAATCAGACTTATGTCTTTCAAAGAATGCCATTCGGGCTCAACTTAGCACCACGAGTATTTACAAAACTTGTTCGGCAGGCTTTAGTTCCACTATTAAATCAGGGAATAAAGGTGTTGTGGTATCTGGACGACTGGTTAGTGGTAGCGGATTCGGAGGAGCTATATCTTTCTCATGTCCACAAAGTTATGACTCGTGTAGCATCCCTCGACTTCACCTGGCAAAGTCCAATCTTGTGCAGACGAGGGTGATTCAGTGGATAGGGCTGGTCTGGGACACAGCACATCTCACTCTCAGTCAAAGTGTGGACAACAGAAACAGATTTCGAAAGAAATTGTTCTGTTTCCTCCACAGCTCGACTACGACGAGACGGATGTGGGAGTCCCTGGTCGGCTCTCTCAACTGGATCCAACTAACTGTAAAGTTGGGCCGGTTGAAAGTAAAGAGATTAATACTGGAAGGCAACAAACATTTCCCGATCTTGCCGGCGGGGGAGTTATGGCCTATTCCAGAGTTTATCCTCAACTTACTAGCGGTCTGGGCGAAGCACGAGACACTCTATTCAGTAACAACATGGACCTCTCCTCCACCGACGGTGTGGGTAGATACCGATGCATCAGGGACAATAGGCTGGGGTTATCAGTCAAGCCTAGGCCATCAGGGTCAAGGTCTTTGGTCCCAATCCCTAGACTGTCACATCAATGTCCAAGAATTACTAGTCCCATTGTTTTTCCTCCAGGCACACGGCCCGGCGCTGTGGGGCAAGTCCATCGCTTTCCGAATGGACAATCTGAACGCAGTATCGTGCATTCAGAAGCAAGGGTCAGCGAGGTCTCGGGCATTACTCACGCTATCAGAGGAGATTTTCACACTGGCAGACAGTTTAGAAATTCATTTACACGCCTTGTACCTCCCGGGCATAGCCAATGTCTGGGCAGACGCGCTATCCCGGCGAATGAGTACGAAGGTCGAATGGTCAATAAAGCAAACCATCTTCAATCAGGTGATTGCTCCAATGTACCATCCACAAGTGGATTTGTTCGCATCCAGGGAGACTCACAAGCTCCCTCTTTACCTGACTCGCCAGGAACCAACCCTGGCGGGGGGAGCAGACGCATTGATGGTGGACTGGAACAAGTGGAGTTCCATATATCTGTTTCCGCCTCCAGACGCATCACTCATGTGTCAGGTAATTCACAAGCTACAGAGCTATTGGGGCGCAGTCTCGATGATTGCGCCTCTATGGCCGGCTCAGGTGTGGTACCACCAGTTAAAGAAGTGGTGCGGGACCCCGACATCACTCCCGATATCGTATTTCCACTTGGACACAATTGGAAACCTAGAGACCTCGCTGACTTTTGCTTTTTGGACATTCAGAGAGCCAAGTGGCTGCCCCAATATGGCCAAAGTGTAACTGCTAAATTGATAGGTCAATATACAGAGTCTACCCAGCGACAATACTCTTCTCATTGGCGTGCTTTCACTACTTGGGTTGTAGAAACCTCTCAGACAGACACTTCGGTTGCATTAGTTTTCAAATACCTGGATTATTTGTTTGAACATAAGCGTCTAGCAGTTAACACTTTAAAAAACCACTTGTCAGCTATAAAGATCCCCCTTTTTGATCTAACAGGTTTATCAATACCGCCGGCGGAGGAAAAGGGTTTCATGAGAGCATGTTTCAGGCTTCGTCCACCACCCCGCCAGCTCACACCTACCTGGTCACTCGAGAAGACTTTAGCATTGCTTTATTCCCCCAAATACACCAAGAACCCACCTTTTGAAATAATTCTTAAGAAAGCCGTGTTTTTGATGGCTCTTGCCTCAGGTAATCAGGTATCTGAGTTGGCGGCGATGTTTAACACACCTAATTGCCTTAGATTTGGGTGGCGCAATGCTGATGTACAGATTGCTCCGTCTCCTTCTTTTGTTGCCAAAAATTAACATCAGGATCATGTTTTTACTTCCTTTACTGTACCTGCCCTTAAACGCGGCGATACTCACCACATTCCATGTCCAGTACAAGCCTTGATTAAGTTAATCAGAGCATCCCAGCCTAAGCAACCGGGAGCTCTATGGGTATCTGAGAATGGTACACGGATTACAAAGCGAAGGTTGGCGTCCCTCCTCGTAGAAGTTATCAGGGAAAGCAATCCCGGCTTAGTGGTAAGAGCCCATGACATTCGTAAATGGGCGGTGTCCCTACGTTTTTTACATAATTATTCGGTAGATGATATTGCCGAATATAGGTTTGACTCCTGTAAGGAGATAAAGAAAACCTAATATTTAGTAGTGACCCCGTAATCATTGACGAACATGCCTATTACATAAAGGCATCCTCTTCAAACACTAATCCGCCGTAGTTTGAATCTACCGCGCAGAGCATTTAAAATCTGAGGAGCCTTCATCATGAGCGCACGCGACCTCACTCATGGCTTCAGTCATTATGAATTGGGTTCTCACTACGAAAAAAACTTCGTAAAAAATAAAAAACAAAAAGAAAATAAGAATAACTATCCAATAAGCTTTCCATCATATCGTGGATGTACTTGTGTGGATCTTTGACCAGACGCTGATTCAGGCGTCATTCTTCCTTCACTGACATATCAAGTAAACCAAAATCCTTAATACATCAACGAATGGGAAGGGGATGGTCGGGAGGGCCCCAGTCGTCAATGATTACGGGGCCACTACTAAATATTAGGTTTTCTTTATCTCCTTACAGGAGTCAAACCTATAATTTATTAGTGGCCCCTCCATCATTGACGAACATGCCTGATTTCTAAGACTTGAGGGGGACATTCGTAATCATATCATAACTCTAGAAAAGCAGATAATCAAACAACCACATAGTATTCTTACTTTTGTAAAAAAGAGATATTCGGGTGCATAAACTTTATACAGGCCTCCAATCATACCTTTCTATCTCGCTATCTGTCAGTACACCTGGAAAGACCAAAGCACACCTGTGTGGCCCTCCAGCAACGGGTGTAAGATCTTTGTGCTAGTAGATTTAAGCTGTTGTTTCCAAACAGGGGGGGGGGGGGGGGGATGGGGGATGTGTAACTACAAAGACACTAACACCCCTTCGCCGAAAACTTGTAATATATATGCAAATAGGTAAGACCAAAGGTTGTGATCTCTATTTATATTGTAAATCTTCTTTTTCTCTAGTAATTAAGAAAGATATATTTTTCTAGTCAAGAAAGATGGGATAACATAGGCTAATGTTTTGATATTATTTAAGAGTAATATGAGTGATATGTACTAAAATACTATTACCTATGTCGGGAATAGGGTAATGATCCCGACAGGTTTTGGTCCAATAGGACATTTGAATTTGGCGGTATCGTATCGCTTGTACGCACCGGGGGGCGAGGGGTTTTAGTAAATAACGGATACTCCAACTCCGACATCTCCATCAACCACCATCTTGAAAAATGGTACACCCAAAGCCCTCCCAACATTGACCCCCCCAATGAAATTAAGATCTTCTACCGCAATTACATGTCCTCTGAACACAAAAATGACGAGGCCGTCTTAAAAGAAATAATCTCCAAGCATGTCCACCCAACCAACCCGGAAAACAAAATCAAATTAATAATTTATTACAAATCCCCCAAGACCTCCAACCTCGTTCTCCGCAACAAACCTGCCTCCACCAAGATAAAGAGCCCGATGACCGACGATCACGTCATTTACCAACATACCTGTAATTATGAGGACTGTGGACCTCATTCCTATATTGGTATGACGCAGACTCGTCTTTCACGTCGGCTAACTCTTCACCTTCAGGCTGGAGCCATCAAAGACCACTATCTCACCCCTAACCACCCTCACCTCACACGCAACGAGTTAGAGAAACACACCACCATACTCGATAAAGAAAGTGGCCCAAGGAGATTACCTATACTCGAAGCTTTATATATCCAAGCCTTACATCCCAACATCAACAACCAAACTCTGGACCTTCAGATCCTTCCTTCTGCCAAAAGGCACTTTCCTACAGGACCTAACACCCCCCCTCGCCCCCCGGTGCCCTTGATGCAGCCCCCCGCGCTACCTCCTTCAGCTTCGTCTTCCGCAGGCGCCACACAACTTAGGCCACGCCCCTCGACACGCAGCCAATCAGCTTCGACCCCACCAATCGACCACCATCCCGCATCCAGTGCGCATGCGTGAAGCGGTTCCCCCCTTTCTCTTTTCCAGAATCCCCCTCCACCAATAGTAGATTTTTGCCCCTTGTTTTTCGCCTCCTCTGATCCTCCACCCTCTATATATACCCTTCCTGTTTACCTTTTATATCATTCCTTCCTTACTTGATAATGCTGGTTGTCCAGTGAAACGCGTCGTATATCCTGTATCATCATTTACATTTATGTAACCCTGTACCACCATGAATTTTGCTCATCTCCTTCATCTACTTCCTGCCACCCAGCGAAAACTCATCAGAGACCTGGAAACTTTGAATAATAAAATTTCCAACGCAGAAATTGCCATTTCTTTCAACCTCGTATGTATTAAGAAAATATATATATATATATATATATATATATATATATGAGGGAGTTCTTTGATATGAATGTTGGGTTAAAGCAAGGGTGTGTGATGTCTATCTATCTCCCTTATACATGGTTGTTCAATATATATATATAATAAATAATAATAATAATATGCTGGTATTTTATTTGTTCGAGCGCCAATTCTCCAAGTGGATTCACGAGCGCTCACATTAACTTAGATTTTTCCATTTAAAAAAACAAAAAAAAACACACTAAAGCTTATAGTCATCAGTAACTCTATACTCCCCATTATCATAAGCCCTCAGAAATATGTGCGACTTCAGTTGTTTCTTAAAAGCGTCAACACAATTCAACTGCTTAAGTGACACTGGAAGTCGATTGAATAGACGTGGGGCAACATAAGAAAAGGATCTAGCAGCAAAAGCACGTTCCCCAATGGCTCTGGGCTCATAAAGGCGATATGGGTCATCACCACTACGCAAATTCAAAGCACATTTTAAACTCTATTCTGGCCTTGATGGGAAGCCAGTGTAGATCTATTAGATAATATGTGGTGGGTGTTTTGGGTGGAAGTGAAAATATAAGTCTAGCACACCTATTGAGAACAGACTGGAGTTTTTTCAAAGTAACATTTGGTAGACCAATGAACAATGAATTACAGTAATCAATTCTAGATATAACAAATGAATGAATGGGGGTCAAAAGAGATTCCTTGCTCAAGAACTTCCTCATAGCATAAAGGTTACGAGTGTAAAGGTGACAACTCTTCTCGACACTATATGATTCTTACTTAACCCTCTGTTCCCGGAAGGGCTCTTGAACGCCCATAAAAAAGCATACACGAGCTGCCCGGAAGGGCTCTTAAACACCCATGAGCTCATAGCCTGTGAGCTTGGTGTGCGAGGCGTCGGTCCGACGCATGTAAACAACAGCCGGCTGGACCGACGCCCCGCATCTCCGGCCACAAGAAGGAGAGCGTCGCTTGTTCGTGTGTGCCTGTATGTTGTTGTTAAGTATCGAAAAGTAGTGTAAAGTGGCTGTTTTTGCCATAAAGTTATCTCCAATGAAATCATCATCACAACTCAACCAGTTGACTTAGAGAGCTCTACTTAACGCCATTCTACAGGTAAATAACACAGCTATGCTTGGGGATGCGTGGGAATGTGGGAAGCAGTCAGAATAACAACTATACGGTAGCCTAGCCTAGACGTTTTTCGGCCAAAATACCCGTGTTTCGGGGAATATTTATGTAATGCGTAGCCGGGGCTGGAGGGTTAAAGTTCAGATTTTTGTCGAATACAACGCCCAAGTTTTTCACTGATTCCAATGGTTGGAGCTGTGATTCACCGAATTCTAGACATCCAAAATGGGAGAGGGCTGGTCCTATCCAGAGTGAGGTTTGGCATCCTCTACCCAACCTTAGCCGTTTCTGTCTGTCTCTTTTACTGTCCTACTTTTTCTTCTGGGGGCAGGGGGCTAGGAATCCTCCTCCCCTTGTAAAATTCACCTACTAGACGAGACGGTAAGGGCCGAGGGAATGTGAAAGTGGTCCCAGACCCTAAGAATTGGAACTTCAAATATTGTTTCTGTTTGGGCTCTATCTCAAGTCGGCCACCCCCAGCTATGGGGTAATGTGCCTCAGTATATACAATACAAATACAATACAAAATCTTCATGGACACTATTTCTCAAATTACCATTTATGACTATAATCTCTGTCTTGTTGTCATTCAATTTGAGCTTCCTTCTAGTCATCCAGATCTTCAAGTCTGACGAGAGTGATGAAAATTTATTCTTTACCTTATCGATATTATTAGTTTCAATATACACTGTGAATCATCTGCATAGAAACTTAACACCATGTTCATCCAGTATATGGATGGAGTCATGAAAGAAATACAAGGAAGAACAGTGGATGTAACGCTGATAAGTGAAGGATACGAGTGGAAGTTGGCCTCAACTTGACCTTTTATTTTGTACTGGTTTTAACAGTTGATGGGTTAAGCGCAGCAGGAGGAGCAACATCTGGTTTGTATGCCTTCGTAGTACAGTACTGTATTAAACCCAGAGAGAGCAGAAAGTACTTCCTTAGAAGATATTATGATATTAGGCATAAGTAAGATTGAGAGGGAAGAGTAGCACCGGAATCATCCAAGGTAGATTTTTTTGTGAAAGTTTGAGCGAAGAGTTCAGCTTTGTCAGAGGAAGAAATTACGATGGTGCCGTCAGAGTGGAAAAATGGAGGGAAAGATGAGGAAGTAATATTATTGGAGAGGTTTTGGGCTGGATGTCTTGAAGCCTGTTTACACTACCATACTTGATTGATTAATTTAGATAGGTAAAAAACAAAATTGTTCCAATTGTTATATTGGTATACTGTAGGTAAAAAACAAAATTGTTCCAATTGTTATGGTATCACATATTTTGTCCACATTCATTTATTTACTATATACAGTATATATATTTGTTTGTTCTTAGTCTACTTTTTGTCGCTTTTCAGTGTAGAAAATTGGGGGACCACCTGGCATACCTGTTACCACCAGCACTCTTTATCCTGGATGACTGGGAACACAAGAATAAGTTACTGGGCCTCAAATGTCTCAAGTATATATTAGATAACACTGTAAGTGCCTTCATTTAAGTTTTTTTCAGTATTTTTAATTTTTTGAGGGCTAATGTTTTATGATTATATTCAGAGTAGAAAAACCTCTCAATGTCAAGGAACTAATAATTTCTGTAGAAAATTTGTGATGAAAGTTGGCTCTATCATACATTCATATATTTAAGTTTAACCCATGGAACACGGATTGCCTCCCAAGCGCACAAATCATGTCTTCACCGCACAGCCCGGATGGCCGCCTGGGATCCTGGAGTTATTACCATGGCTATAAAACCACTTAAAGCTGCTCTAGAGAAAATGTAGTTGTCAAGGCGGGCGGTCCACAACACGCAACAACACACACACGCAGTCAATCAGTCAGCTGACTCATGCTTGCGTCACAGCCCAAAGCAATCGCTCGATGATTTTCTGCAGTCTTAATCGATGCATGAAAGTAGTACTACGGACAGTGACTTAAGAATGGTTACAATAGTGAAATAATTCAATTATCAATATAATTAATATTTAGCCATAATCAATAATTAATTATCAATAGTTGAATGAGTGTAAACAAGCTGAAGCCATAGGTGACACTATGGCAGCCATGCAAACAAAAATGTCATAGTCATGGGACCAAAACAACAATATTATTTTCACTTCAAACGAGAACACCTTGATGTACAATGTTGTAGTCTTCACTATTGACAAGATAACAGTGAGTATTGCCTCCTGATATACAGTATGTACTGTACTGTATTTATAATGGTTCTGTCCATCAATGATGTGAGAGCCTATATGAAATATACCGCCTCGGCCGGGTTCCTAAGGACCCACTTATACCATATTACTGTTGGCCAAGAATCACAAACATCCTAGAGGGTACCCCAAATACAGTATATCCTAAGGTACGTCATTGTAAGTGGATGCCACTAGAAACAAAATTAAATGAAAAATACAAAATTTGAATGTTGCGCCACTTTTATCCTATGATCCACATTTTGTTATATGCTGCTTCCCACCATTGCCATAAGTCGCTAGACCACTGGATTCTGTCTCTTTTGGTCAACACATAGTGCTGGTAGGACGTTTACCGCTACTTCTCTAATTCTTATGTCACCCCTTCTACTCCCTTTGCACACATCACTAGTGAGTCAATATTGCATTTAGATAGTGATATAAGGGTTAGGAATGTTTTGTTATAAATGCACATGCCTAAAGTTGATGAGAAGTGTGTTTTTTACGTAGCCCATGTGTCGCTCATGTTACGATGACACGCCATCTTGAATTAGTTTCAGCTTTTGAGTTCATTATCACCTATCTTTTAACATTAGCAATGTGTTTTCAGTTGTCCTCTCCCATATCTATGTGGGTTCACCACGATGAGTTATTTTTGCTGAAGGATTAATCTGAATTTTGTGAATTTTTCTAATCCTCCTGTTTCCCCTTAGCCTACTTTTGTTTGCTCCTCCAGATTTATCTCCCTTTTTTTCTTACCAGTGTTAACCTTCTTAGTCCCTTGCTGCTACTTCGGAGGTATTGGTGAGTTTTCTGTGCAAAATGTGTATTACTGTATTTTTCGACATTTTATGAATAAACGCCAACACAGCCACTCTCATTGTTGTCAGTACCGGTACTGTAACACGCCACTTACAATATTTATTCATTATTTTCAGAGCTGGGCACCACAAACAAAAAATCTAGTCCACAAACTAAAATTTGCAAACCCAGAACATAACTTCCACAAACACAAATCAGCAAACCTTGTGAAATTTCCGGTTCCCAAATGCAAATCAGCAAACGCAAACCGGTTTTTATTTTTTTTAATTTAAACTACAGAATGAAGGGTAAATCAATGGGTTGAGTTTATTATATCCCACGGCCAGGTGTTAGGTAAATTGTTTTGTTACCGGCCGACAGCCGTGGGATACAAATTCTACAATAATGGGTTAGAACATTAAAACATAAGAAAATGGGAGTCTGCAGAAGGCCGATTGGCCCAAACAAGGGGGGCTTAGCCCCCTCATTCCCCATGACTTATTGTCATCATCATTTATATTATCAGCAGGGGCAAATAACAGCAATACAAAAGCAGTCAAATTAGAAACGTATGTAACTGCGAGCGTGCGACTATGTAAACAAAGCGGATGGTATGCCCGCAAACACAACTCTTACCTAAAGTTTAATAGGCCTACAGTTTATTTTAGCCTAGGTTACTGGAGAGCCCCAAAACCTTTTGTCCCACATTTTGTATGAGGAACTTGCCCTGTTTTGGTTAGGTTTGGTTATTAACAAAAATATATACCCGGTATATAATAAATAGGGCCTAGGCTATAGATAGGTCACTTCGTTTGTCCGACATGAGCAATAAAATGTTGGGGCGACTTGTTTTCGGGGAGAGTCCTTCAGTAATAGTCAGTATTCGCAATTTTGCACCATTCGGGAGGAGATACGCCAGATCACAGAGGTGCAAGGAGGTGATTCATTCGTGTCCACCCCTTTGGGGATGGCAATAGATAGCCTAGGTCTACTTTAGATAGATTAAGTAATTTAATAGAAAGTAGCCTAGGCCTATATTCATCATGATGCTCAGAATATAGCCTAGCTTCAGATCAGAATTAAATAAATTTTTATTGTAAATGTACAGTAGGGTCCCGCATAAAACGTGTTTGCATAAAACGAGTCTCGATTAAAACGAGCGACCTAAAATATTAATATTTAATTTTCGATCAGAACGAATGTGATCACATAAAACGAGTCCGCCGCCAAAGTGGGGCAAATCCGAGGATTTTTCATATAGAGCGCCGAAATATCGTACAAAACGTACAAAATATCGTACGCTTTCATATAGAACGCCGAAATATCATACAAAATGTACGAAATATCGTACGCTCCTGACGGAAATTTACGCTTCCAGTGAACATTGACGATATTGGGCCACCAAAATGCCGTGTTCACATAAAACGAAATCGCATAAAACGCCCTCGTTTATCGACTATATACTCGTTTTATGTGAGACCCTACTGTATATGATACAGTACTTTCAAAATTAACACTATTTGACACTAATAAAATGAGTCGGTGATTAGCCTAGGCCTAGGCCTAGCCTATATAGGCTAGCGTAGGCCTATATGCAATATTTAGCCTACATGCTTTGAGGCATTTTGATGGGATTAGGATAGCCTAATAAAATTAGTTTAGGTTAAGAAAACATTAACAATATAAATCAAATTGACTAACTAGGCCTAACTGAAGTGAAGCGCCGCTATAGGCTAGCCTATTTCGCGAGAGTGAGACCATGAAATCACGCACTAATTAGCATCGCACTAAATAGAAGTATTAATTCAAATGGAAATAAATAAATCGAGACCGTAGGCCTATAGGCTAGGCTAGGCTATTGAAACTTGGCCTGGTTGGCCACGAATATTAGGCCTATAGCCTAACCGCCTCATTTTATATATATTCGTTTATAATACGTGAGGCTAATGTACTATTCACTTCAAATACACCATGAGACTTTCCAAATATCGTATCTAATCATAAATAAAGACGGACGCCTATCATGTGGTCACCAACACGTGTGATAAACAATAACAATACAATATAGCCATATAGGCTATCCTAAATCCAGGGTTTTTGCATATTTCATTTAATATTCGTCTTTATTGTAACTCAGCTCTCTACATCTCAGTATTCATGATATTTTGACAATATCCATATCCAAAAATAAATAATCTAGACTATTGATAATTTAAATATATTAGCTCAAGAGTGGATTCGATTATGATTTGTGAGAGTTGCGCAGTCGATCGATCGAATCTCTCCAGGGGCGCGTTCAAGAGCGAGACTACAGATGCTACAGTTTCCGTAGCGAGAATTGGGGCCTATTGAACGATTTTGAATCCTCTTCCGTACTACATAAACAAACTGGGTGGTTGCCATGGTTACGTTTATACCATCGTCTTCGTTTGACGCTCGAATCAACAACAATGACCATTCTTTACATCTAAACAACTGCTAAGATATTTATCCTGTAATGTCCATAAGTAATTAGGCCTAAAGCCTGCTAGGGTATTAAATTATAGCCTCTCATTGGCCTAAAATACATATTAATATTTATTAGTAACCATGTGTTTTTTATTACATTCTACAATAAAGTACAGTATATATGAAAGAAAGCAAATTCGTTCATAAAAATGTTCATGTTATGTTCGTCCACCACTTCAAAACATGCGGATCCTCTACGCCTCTTATCCATAAAGCTGTATACAGTAAACCCTCGCATCTCGGACCTCTAGAAGTCGGAAACCCGTACTAGTCGGACTGGCTACGGCCTCTCGGACATGCACTTCCGTATTTCGGACATTTCCGTCATCATTCCGACAGTTTCTGACGTTGTCGGACTTTATATAAGTATTCGGAAAATGTCCGATATTATATTTTTCAATTCCATCACATTAGAAATTATTCAAAGATTACAAAAAGTCCAAATAAAACATGGTTATGTTAATGTATAAGGGGTTAGGTAGATGAATTAGAGATAGATAGATAGAAAGAGAGTGTATATCGAGGGAAAAAACAAAACAAAAAATATATCAAACGTAAATCTTCCGTCTCTACTCGCACGGAGGGGAGAGTTGAAATATTTTGTTGACTATCTTATTTATTATTTATCTATGTGCTGGAAGGATATTATATTTTTCAATTCCATTGCATTAGAAATGATTCAAAGATTACAAAAAGTCCAAATAAGACATAGTTATGTTAATGTATAAGGGAGTTACGTAGATGCATTAGAGAGATAGATAGATAGAAAGAGAGAGTTGCAGAGGGGGAGTGAGCGATAAACACGAACTATTATGAGACGACTTAATTGGTTCTGAAAAGACAAAGGAGACTTTTATATTGACTCTTTTTCATGTTATTATTTGTGTGCTAGAAGGATAATATTGTTTTCAATTCCATCGCATTAGAAATTATTTATAGATTACAAAAAGTCCAAATAAGACAGTTATGTTAATGTATAAGGGAGTTAGTTAGATGCATTAGAGAGATAAATAGATAGAGAGTGGCTAGGAGCGAGCGAACGATAAAATTATAGGTTTGACTCCTGTAAGGAGATAAAGAAAACCTAATATTTAGTAGTGGCCCCGTAATCATTGACGAACATGCCTATTACATAAGGCATCCTCTTCAAACACTAATCCGCCGTAGTTTGAATCTACCGCGCAGAGCATTTAAAAACTGAGGAGCCTTCATCATGAGCGCACGCGACCTCACTCATGGCTTCAGTCATTATGAATTGGGTTCTCACTACGAAAAAACTTCGTAAAAAATAAAAACAAAAAGAAAATAAGAATAACTATCCAATAAGCTTTCCATCATATCGTGGATGTACTTGTGTGGATTTCTGACCAGACGCTGAATCAGGCGTCATTCCTCCTTCACTGACATATCAAGTAAACCAAAATCCTTAATACATCAACGAATGGGAAGGGGACGGTCGGGAGGGCCCCAGTCGTCAATGATTACGGGGCCACTACTAAATATTAGGTTTTCTTTATCTCCTTACAGGAGTCAAACCTATAATTTATTAGTGGCCCCTCCATCATTGACGAACATGCCTGATATCTAAGACTGGAGGGGGACATTCGTAATCATATCATAACTCTAGAAAAGCAGATAATAAAAACAACCACATAGTATTCTTACTTTTGAAAAATGTATTTAATACGGCGTAGGCCGGAAATATACAAGAAAAAGGGGGTTCAGGCAGGTGCGTGCTTCAAAGAAGCCTGCCTGACAAAAATAGGTAACCCTGAAGATTCTGAACACAGATCTGTAGTTACAAAAGGCACCCCACTCAACGAGTGGTGACAAATAATAAGTTATAAGTTTATATGTGCACATCATAAACCCCAAAATACATGTGGAGATCAATTGCTAATGAACTCCATTGAACTAATGTTACATTGCTTTCGCAGCTAAAACTACTATAACAACACCGTTGTTTTGTACTAAACTTTGTACTAGCACAAATTCTCTCAGAGAAATTTTCATATCACATTTCAACCTTAAATTGTATCACAGCTCTCATACTCCGGCGGGGTCTAGGGTGTCCTATGTCAACTGACTGCACCCCCCCCTTCCTTGAAAATAAACATAAGTGACTGCAGGGCCACCTAGACCCTCTGCCTTAAAGCTATACATGGTAAGGAAGGTTTGTCTAGAGCAACTGACAAGTATCTAGAGAGAAACGTATGATTAGATGCCCACAACTGTGTGGACGCAATATCTTCAACTAAAAAGTTTTTCAGGAAACGTAAAGAGGCCGCCCACTTGCGTAAATCGTGGGCCCTACCCACAACGCCGGGATTACTCTCTTTAATGACTTCTACTAGAAGAGAGGCTAATCGCCGTTTAAGTAAGCGTTTACCCGTACTCGCTACCCATAAAGCACCTTGGGGGTTATGAGGAGCTATTCTTAAATATTTGGTTAGAGCTTGCACTGGACATAAATTATGATGCACCTTTCCCCTTTTTAACGCCGGCACCGTGAATTCAGAAAACACGTGTGCACTATGCTCATTCTTGGCTACAAACGCCGGGGAGGGTGCAATGGAAATTGAATCATTAAGTCTACCAAACCTAAGACAATTAGGTGTGTTGCTCATCGCCGCCAGCTCAGACACTCTGTTTCCGGTGGCCAAAGCCAAAAGGAAAACTGCCTTCTTTAAGATTAAAGCAAAGTCTGCAGTGTTTTGATACAGACGAGAATGAAGTAAAGACAAAGCTTTGTCCAGAGACCAAGTAGGCATGAGCTGACGGGGAGGTGGGCGGAGTTTAAAACACGCTCTCATAAATCCTGTTTCCTCCGCCACCGGTATGGATAGACCTGTAAGGTCGAAAAAGGGCACTCTAATCGCAGTTAAGTGATTCTTCAAAGTAACCACAGATAAACGTTTCTGCTCAAACAGATAGTTCAAGTAATTAAAAACCAATGCCACTGAGGGTACAGTTTGTTCCGTTCTAACAATCCAAGAAGTAAAAGCTTTCCAATGAGATTGATATTGTCGCTTAGTAGACTGAGTATATTGATTGAGCAATTTATTGGTCACATCCCTACCGTATGGTGCTAGCCACTTGGCCTCCTGAATGTCCATAATGCAAAAGTCAGCGAGGTCTCTAGGTTGCCAATCGTGTCTAAGTGGAAGTACCCGACCGGGAGCGATACCGGGTCCGGGCACCACATTATTAACTGCTGGCACCACACCTGCGCTGGCCACAGGGGCGCGATTAGCGAGACTAAGCCTCGATAAACTCGTAGTTTGTTCACTACGTGGCACATTAGTGACGCATCTGGCGGCGGAAACAGATAGATGGAGCTCCATCTGTTCCAGTCTGTCACTAGGGCGTCTGGCCCCCCTGCCGGCGTTATCGTCCGGCGGGTGAGGTATAGAGGGAGCTTGTGAGTCTCCTCGGACGCAAAAAGATCCACTTGTGGATGGGAGAGCTCCGCAATCATTAGGTCGAAAATGGGTTGCTTGAGCTCCCATTCTACTGTCGTGCTCTGTCTCCGGGACAGAGCGTCTGCCCAGACGTTCGCTACGCCTGGGAGATAAGATGCGTGAAGATAAATATCTAGACTGGTGGCTAGAACAAAAATCTCTTCCGACACGAGTAGCAACTTCCTTGACCTCGTTGACCCTTGTTTCTGAATACAGTGAACTGCATTCAGATTGTCCATTCTGAAGGCCACTGACTTGCCCCGTAACGCCGGGCCGTGAGCCTGAAGGAAATACAATGGGACTAGTAACTCTTTGACATTTATGTGAGAGATTTCTAAGTGGGACCAAAGTCCCTGACCCTGGTGCCCCTGATTTGACTGAAATCCCCACCCTATGGTGCCTGACGCATCCGTGTCTACCCATACCGTTGGAGGAGGAGAGGTCCATGACATGATTGAGTGCAATGTTTCCCTCTTCGCCCAGACCGCTAGTAAGGTGTGGATTAATTTTGGTATGGGCCATAATTTTCCCGCCGGTAAGAGTGGGAAATATTTGTTGCCCTCCAATATTAATCGTTTTACTTTCAACCGGCCCAACTTGACAGTTAGCTGAATCCAGTTGAGAGAGCCGACCAGAGACTCCCAGACTCTTCGTGTCGTAGTCAGACTGTGAAGAAACCTGAACAGTTTCCTGCGAAACCTGTTGCGATTGTCCACACTCTGACTCAGAGTGAGAGCGGCGGTGTCCCAGACCAGCCCTATCCACTGAATTACTCTTGAGGGAACAAGGTTTGACTTTACCAGATTTACCTTGAAGCCTAGAGTTTTGACATGATTTAAAATGATATTGACATGTTTTATGCATAATTGTTGTGTCTCTGCCACCACCAGCCAGTCGTCTAGATACCACAACACTCTGATTCCCTGTTTTAACAATGGCATCAGGGCTTGCCGGACTAGTTTCGTGAATAATCGAGGTGCTAGGTTCAAACCGAACGGCATCCTCTGAAAAACAAAATTTTGGTGCCTGATCCTCAAGGCCAGAAACCTTTGAAATCTTTTGTTGACCGACACGTGCCAATAGGCGTCTGTCAGGTCTAGGGAACACATCCAGCCACCCGGCGGAAGTGTTAGCCTGATTTGATGAACTGTTAACATTCTGAAAGACTCGTTGTAAATGTGAAGATTCAGATACGACAGGTCTACGACCGGCCTCATCTGAACACTGTCCCGTTTGGGAACCAAAAACAGTTTTGACGTGAATACAGGGTAATCTGGGGGTACCGGGATGATGACATTCTTGGCAATCATCTCCTGGACCAGCAACTCCACCTCTAATGAAACACAATTTGCCGTTGTCGGCTGACGTAAGCGAGGTCGCCGGAGCCACTGCCAAGTGATGCCTTTGCGTGCCACCATCCGTGCCCAGGTTTTTAACGGCCATGCTTGGTGACACGTTCGGAACGACCCAGTTAGCAGACAAGGGTTCGCCGGCTGTACTTCCCTCGGTTCCTCCGGCTCTAAGGTAGGCACTGGGAGTGAGAAAGACTTTAGTTTTTTGATGGTGGGTTTGGTGGTGTTGGACGCTTCGCCGGCTGGCTGGTGTGGGCCGAAGACTGGCCCTGCCCCGGCTTATACTGGCCGCGTCCCCTCTGTCCTGAAAACCCTCTCTGTCTATGCCTGAACTGACCCAGGGGGGATTGGGAGGACTTAGGCGGAAGAAACGGCTTAGAACCCCCTGGCTGAGCTTTAGTAGGAGGCTTAGGTTTGGGGAAGTTAAATGCGGGTTTCTTAGCCTGTGCGGGACTGTGCTTCACGGCCTGTGCCATGTTAAACACTGTTCGCCATACATCAGGGGACATTAAAGAAGGTGTAAGTACTGGGGACATTACCACCTGGTTAGCAATGCGATCAGGCAGCTTGCGAACTAATGACATTCTAAGATCCTGTCGTGCTCGCACCGCCTCAAGTAAGGCTGTGCGTATGTCACCTAAGGATTGAATTGACGACTGAAGAATCAGACGCCGGGATAATTCAACTGATCTTCGAGCATCCGCGTCTGCGATTGCCTGAGTAGACCTGAGTAAAGACTTAGCCACCTGTTGAGAAACTATGTACTGTGAAAACAGGCGGAAAGCTTTTCCCCTTAACCTAAATTCTCTGTCTAGGTGAGAAGGGGTAGGGGTAATGAATGGTTCCTTTAGTTCACAAAGATTAATCTTAGGGGCAGCTAAAAAGGAAAATAAAGCTGACGGAACTCCGCCGGCAGAACCTACCGGCATTGAGAACCATGAATGTGTATCCTGAGGGATCTGGTGGGAAGATTTAGAAGTGAAAGTGGTTGCAAAGTTTTGAGCCTCTACCTCCCAATCCACCCAAGGTCCTGGTCCTAACTGTCCCACCTTCAACACTGGATTAGCTGTCTCGTCTGTGACGGTCTGTAAATCTAGTTCAGGAGTAAGCCAACAGAGCCTTAATATCATTAAACCCATCCAGCTTAGACCAGTCTGAAAAAAGTTTTGAAGCTGAGGCAGGGGGTAAAGCAGGCTTAGATGCATAAACAAAATAATCCTGATGATAATAACTAGGTATAGCCTTGATATTTACGTCCAAAACATTACCCAAGGCATCCAATGCCCTTAATTTCTTAGACTTATTTCCCTGGATAAACCACTCACGTGGTACCGGGAGTTCCCCTGACAAGGTAGGCTGGGCAAGCTCTGGCTTAGAGGGGTTCAAAGGGACCCATGACTCGTCTGGCCCATAAAGCAGGGGCATAGCTACCTTTCTAAGAGGCGCTTTGTCTAGAGGGGGTGGATTAACATCCGTAATGACCCTGACATTTGACGTAGTGAATGCCGCCGTAGCTGGCTTAGAGCTCCCTGCCGGTGACAGAGTAGGAGGGTTAGGAATCTTAGATAAATCGATTGACGTTATCAGAGGCCGTACCGCAGAACCTGTCAAGGGAGCCCCCAAGTCCATTGTGGGGTTTTCTCGTTGTTGATTAAAGAATTTTGATAGAGCATGAGTAAGTAACCCATCAATTTCTTGTGCTGTAACAAACTGGTTAGGTGCAGAACTTTCAGGTGAATTAGTATTATCATGGGCGGCGTCCAGGCCTGAGCCTGACCCTTGTCCTTCCTTATCTGAAATTAATGACACTTCATCTTGTTCCTCCCGATCCTCCTGAGAAGACCCCGCCGAGGCAGGGGCACCTTGTTTCCAAGATAAATCAGGGATAGAGGATGGGGTCGCCGCGTCCCTGTGGACATCGGCTACTGTGTGACTCGTATGAGTCGGACGTGGATGGTCAGACCCTGGCTGAGCAAACCGCCAAACACCGAGGCTCTGGCCTACGCTCTCTTGAGAGTCTGAAACATTCTCAATTATTGAATATCCTGAACTCTCCATTTCTAGGGTTAAAATATCAATAGGTAAATCTTGTTTAGGGACAGGCGCTTCACTATACTCTGAGGCTGTAACAGAAACATTGTCAGGTGTAGAGGTACGATGAGATGCACTAGACTTAGTAGAATGTCGAGAGGACTTCTTATGGGAATCCTTTTTGGAGGATTTGTGGCTACGGTGTGACCGCGAACTGGACCTAGGTTTGGAAGAATCACCACCATGGCCCTGGGGGAAGCTTCAGTCTTGCACTTCTTACTAGCCGGGGAAGAGGCCCGACTTGAAGACCGTTGTCTGAGGGGTGACCTTGACCTCGATCTCGCCTGCGACGAGGAGGTGGCTGCCGGGGGAGTAGGCTCTCTCGGGCGTTTAAACGTCTCCACAGACGATACAGAATCCTGGCTAGTCTCTGTCGGCTTAAAACCCCTTACTCTAGAGGTACGTTTAGGGGGAGGGTGCTCTGACAGCAACTTATCCCAAAGTGGGACGTTGTCACATTGAAGTGACTTATGTGCGACAATGGTAGTGTAGGCCGACATTTGTTGTCTGACCTCTCTCAACGCTACCGCCGCGGTCTTGTCATTGTCACACAGGACTTTATTGGTTAATTGGGAGCAAAAAGAACAATCACGTGTAACCCAGAGACCCCTTGAACGGTCTAGACATCTAACACACCTTATGCAAAGGGTATGTGCAAAAATTGGGATACCCGCGCAAGTAGGGGTAATGCACAGGGCAAAAACTGGGGTCACATTAGCCATGACAGAGACTGGTGTGAGGAAACTACCGCCGGGTCTGTATTGGTCCGCCGGAGCTCAGCTCTGGAAAAATAAAGAAAAATTTCCAGGAATTAATGCTCATAAGGTTAACCCAAGTGTTCGCATACAAGTGTTAATAACCCGCCGGGTAACGGGATGCAAAGACACAGCTAACACATCTCGCCACGCGGCTGGGTATAAAGAGGCTAAACAAGTCTTCTTAGCTAAGAACATGAAGAATACCCTCTGATATAATGGTCCAGTATGGCACTAATAGTCTGTAGGAGGTGGTGACTGTCTCAAGATTCAA